>JASZXU010000310.1:0-25881 GCA_035521515.1 Phenoliferia sp. Uapishka_3 | reverse complement strand
AGGTGGGGGCGAATGAGCGAAAGAGGGAGAATGAGCATGAGGCGGATGGGAGGCGGAGAAGCAGATTTTGGTGGGGAGAGAGAGAGGAAGCATCAAGTATTGTCTAATCATGCAAGTATAGAAGATGTACGCTTTCTTTTCGATTGTTTCTCGTTCGCGAAGGATTCGGAAAAATCTTTCCTCACTGTATCCTGAAGCGTGAAACAAGAGCTCGAGGGGTGTGTGTAGGTTGATGGTTGTATAAACGTTCGTGAGACTCGAATCTTCGCCGGAACAAAGGCAATCTGGTCTGTCTCGCGCCAGACGATAGGCGCCGCGGGGAGGACGAGAGTAGGTCCCTCCTCCGTGGAGCTCCGACCAAATCACGTCTCTGACTCGAACCCTCATCATCACACTCCACAACTTCACAGGACCTTTCGCCTAGTATCTTTCTCTTCATACGATAAGCATGCCTCCCAAGCCATCAAAGCCAGTCGAAGGCATGAGGAACTATAAGCTCGTCGACCCCACCGCCGGCACCGAGTGGCTCTGCGTCGTCTGTCATACTCCAGGTGGGCTTTTCCATCGCTCAGATCTACACACAGGATCTGATGTAATCCCATCCAGTGAAAGACGGCCTTTACATCCCATGCGGTCGCGGCCATTTCTGCTGCGCACACTGCATCTCCAAGATCCCCACTCAAAAGTCCAACTTTGGTCGAGGCCGACCCATGTGTCCTCAATGCAAGATTGTTATCGATCCACTTCGTTGCGGAAACATTCCCTCGGCACTTCAAAAGCAGGCAGACGAGGTCAAAGTCAAGTGCGCGAGTGCAACTGTCGATCCGATTACGAAGAAGTCGATTTCGTGTTCGTGGCAGGGGAAGTTCGTTGATTCTGTGAAGCACGTTGTGAGTCTATTCCTTGGTTTTCGGAGAAGTGGAAAAGTCAGCTGATGAGTAGGTGTAGTGCGATATTGGATGCCCGACCTGCGGCGACGCCGTTCGTCCCGAGGAGCTTACCTCGGGTGTCCACAAAAGATACTGTCGACTAGGCCTCAACGACTGCCCTCGAAAGAAGTACGGATGCAAAGAATCTGTTACTTTGAACAAAGTCACCGAGCACGAAGAGAAATGCAAATTTTTCATGTGCGTATCCCACTTTCCGCAAATTTCGATGGGTGGTCACTGGTGGACGAAAGGCTGATTACGATTAGGACATCCCAGCTGCGACAACTTCTATCAAAATCCAGAAGACAATACTATATGCACTTTCACCGGCACCAAATCGGACGTCAAGAAGCATTTAGACACCGGTTGTCGAAAGCTTCACGAGTTGATTCGGGCGCAACAGGAGCGGATTGCGCAATTAGAGGGTCATATAAGCCAAGGAACTGGAGGAGATGGAGGCGCTCATTGGGATTTATATGGAGGAGATCATGGGAAGGGAAGTGGGCATTGGGAAGGCGTCAATTGGGGAGGTCACGGGGGACATGGGGCTCATCATGGACACGGCGGTCACGGTGGGAGTGGGCCTTGGGCTTGGTGAGCGTAACAACGAGTATGTGATACGTATATACCTTCCGCGAGTGTAGCCGGCTCGGTCGATCTTGATACTGAACAAAGCGTCGGAACTTGATGCCTACCTGCCTCAAGCACGAAACACACTTACGCGGATACAGGGCTCAAGCTCAGGTAAAGGCAAATTTTCTTCCAGAGTTATTCCGCTTGGAATTGGCAAGAAAAACGGAGTGTGACTGTTTTCGTGGTGAATCTGCTCACAGCAGGACATGTCGAGCCTCTGCCAGGAACTCTTTCCCGGCGCTTTTCAAAAGTGATGTTCCGAGGTGTCGTATCAGTTCCTGCCTGCCTAAGAATTGAAGCTTCAAGCTTTTCCCGTCGTAAGAAGAAGCTTCTTACTATAAAGGAAGTCGGAAGCACAAAGATAAGCTCGTCTGTCTGGCGCTAAACCCGGTAGACGCCGAGGGAATACGTCTCTCTGGCGTGGAAGACCAAATCTCGTCTTTCTCGAGCCCTTCCCACAGCTTCCCATAAGTGTAGATACTTCTGTGTTTCTTCCCGTCATTACGAATTCTACCATACAAAAGCATGTTGCCCAAGGTTGCGGAAGGCTCGTCAAGTGCGGGCGACAGGACGTACCGCCTCGTCAACAAGGCGTCCGACGAGCAGTGGCTCTGCGTGAGGTGTCGTAGACCAGGTTTGTTCTAATTAGGCTCAAGTCATTCAATGTTACGCTCACTTCATTGCTTTTGAGTAGTCAAAGACGGCCTCCACATTCCATGTGGACAGGCCCACTACGTCTGCGGCAGCTGCGTCTCTCTGATCCCTGCTCAAAAATCTACTTTGAGGCGGGGAAAGCATTTGTGCCCTAAATGCAACAAGGGTTTCGACATAAACCGCTGTGGATACATCCCCAACGCGCTTCAGAAGCTGGCGGATGAGGTTCTAATCGAGTGTCTCAGCGTGACCGTCGACCCCAGAACAAAGAGGTCAACCTCATGCTCGTGGCAAGGGATATTTTCTGACTCTTTGAAACATGAGGTGAGTATAAAGCTCTTTTCACTGGAGAAGTAATGGCTAGCTGATTGAGCCAAAAAGTGTGATAAACCCTGCCCCATGTGTAGCGTCGCCGTTCGTCCCGAGGACCTCAAATCGGGCTCACACCAGAAATACTGTAAAGCGTGGCCTATCGAATGTCCAAGAAAAACCAACGGCTGCCAGGAGACTGTGACGGCCGGCAAGCTTCCCGAGCACGAGCAGAAATGCAGATTCTTCCCGTTCGTCCCGACCTCCGGTGATAGACGTTGACGGTCCCACCCTAATCATTGCAACCTCCTCCAGCTGCAGAAACTATGATCAAAGTCGAGGATCCGATACCATCTGCATGTTCATTGGCTCTAAAGAAGAAGTGGAGAAGCACCTGAAGACGCTCTGCCAAAAGGCCCACGACATAATCAATCAACTCCAGGACAGAATTGTCGAATTGGAAGAATACAGTAATCAGTAAGATGGCACACAGGGGAAAGCTTTGTGGAAATTCATTGGGAGGGAACGCAGCTAGAGTGGGGAAGTCAAGTGGCTTCATGGTTGTGTTCAACTGGTGAACACTGGGCTGGCAGGAAAGGAGGCCTGGCAAGGTTGCTCCAGACGCTGTACAATTGAGAGAGCCTATGATTGAGTCTAAATATAGACTCAGTCGGGAGGGTGAAGGTTTACCTTTGACTTAGCCGCGCGACTTGGCGCAACAAATTTTCTTCCTGCGTTGCGAGCTCTTCTGGTACATGATTGCGGCTTAGTGTCCATCCAAAAGAGCTGAAGGGTATCCTCTTATCTTTATCAAAGCAGCAATGGATGTACCTCATCTCCATTCACATGCGAGGGGTGCCGCGACAAGCGTTGCAGCACTACCCAGGCTTGCGGATTGTAATTGTAGTTGTAGCTTGTAGTCCCAGGAGATCGGAGGCGAGTATCTTTCAAGTCCCGTGTGCCGAAAAGAGCCACTATGAGGGCTTTTACTGTTCGTAAGTCCCCCAAGGCCTTTCCTCGAGCGGGCTGTCCAGGTGACGCCGAGCTGGCGTTCTGGAGCTCTCACAATTTCAGCGGACAAGGCCTGCGCTCAGCTGCCTTTCACTTTACCCGTCATGAAGGGAGAGTTTATCTCCAAAATTCCACACACCTGTTTATCTTGGTGTTCGTTTAAGAGTGTCTTGACTAGCCAAGCTGGCCACTGTACCGCCACACACAAGCGTCTTACAAAGAATGACCGCAGGGAGAAGGAATGCTTTGCGTTTCTTCCTGCCAATGGGTACACGGTAACCAGTCATGTTTCCTTCGTTGAGAACAGAACACGGCTGTCATAAGATGACTTGGTGCTTGCGGAATTTGGTGGCAAGACTGCATCTGTCTCCCCAGCTCGTGGGGGACTATTATAGCTCAGCGCTTGTTTAGCATGCGGGAGGTCCCGGGTTCAACTCCTGGTCTTCCACCTTGGATGATTGCCATAAAGCAGGATAAAGCTACGCTCGACGCGCACAAACCGCTGCTACTAGTATAGCCAATTCTGTGCCTTTTTGCCATGTGCAAAGAAATAAAACCGACTCCTTGTTATGCAGCGCTGGTGGCCCGGAGAAGCTCGTGCGATTATAGCTCAGATTCAGCATTCCATCAAATGGTTGTGGACACTTTGCAGCACGGAAACCATGGATTGAGTACCTTGGCCCCTTTCAAATAGCTTAGCCCAGCCGATGGTGAAAATTGGACTGCATTATGAAGCAAGCAAAACTTTCAAATTGAACAACCTCACTCAAACTTCGTGGGTCCAAAAGTCCCAATAGATGGGATAGGCAGCCTTGACACGCCGGAGTGCGAGTGAGTGCTGGGAGTTAAAACTTCAGCGCGGACGTTTGGGCTTACAAGGGGCAGCCTGTACCATCGCAGCCTGAAGAAGAGAGTAAGTGCGTAGCACAATCCTTGAGATAAACCTGAAGTCTCACCGGCGTAGGATATTGTATTTCCGATCCAGACAGGGTCAAGTCCAGGAAACAGAATGAGGAAAAAGTACAAGATTCCGAAGACCGAAATGCTGGCAGTGAGCGCAGAGGCAATAACGTCTGCTCAGGGAGTCAGTGGTGCTTCACAGGCGTAACAGATACTTGCTCACAGGTGTACTGTGAGTTCGCGCGACACAAGTCAAGGCATCAGAATCGAAGGGGTTTCCGGCGGCGGAAGTGAGGCGCACCTTCGCCCACCAGTCGGGTGCTCTATTGAAGATGTAGTGCTGGAAGAGGATAGCAAACGGCACTGCGGAGACAATGAGTGATCCAGCTCCCATGAGTGGCAGTTTGACGATAGTTTCACGGACTCGCGGGAATGAGATAGCTAAGATTGAATGGTGAAAACGAGAGGCCTCCGGAAATGAACTATGGTGATGACCTTTAGCAATGAGAGTCGACGTTATATTCTCAAAAGAAAATCGAGGCTTACCACGGGAACACTGACGTGCTTCAAACCTGACCTTGGGTAGCGCTTCGATAGGTAAAAGATGGGGAAGGGAGCTATCGCTCCGATCAAGAATCCTATGGTCAAAGATCCGTACGGAGCGCCAAAGGAGTATAGTCTTGCTGGACCAATCACTCCCCTGTGCAAAGGGGATTCAGTACATGAAGCAACACCACAAAGTATCCTTCACTTACCACTGGACGGCAGAGCTGAAAAACGTCCTGAAAGAAACGGTGCAGAACGTCAGTGACTTCACGTCTCAGATAGTCATAAAAAATCATCACGTGTATCCTGGAGAGGTGAAGATTGGTTTCAGCTTTTGCATTCGAAGCTAACGTATCAAATGTGTACCTGGACAAGTGAACTAGAGCAGTGGCTTCAGCTTTGATTCTTCAGCAGCGCACGATAAAATTTACCTTGTCTTTGTTCAAGGGGTCGCAAAGGTTTGGAACGTTATCGACTAGGTTGGGATGGTCGTTAGGTAAGCTAATGACTCGAGTGGGAATCACTTCCGCTCACTTTGCCAGTTTACCACCAGCAGAGAAGCCAGCACGCTGAGAAGAAAGGTGGTCAGCTGGTATTGCCACTCATCAAGATCAAGACTTACGAAACGAGTGAGGCCGCTAGCTGCGCCCAAAACATCGATCTTGGTGGAATCTTGAGGTAGTGCCCAAGTCTACCGGGTACTGTGTAAGTGCGACTGGCAGAGCCCGATACGAAACATCGAAACATCGTACTTGAGGTCACTCGCATAACCCAGGGCCTGTGCAGTAGTAACAAAGCCAAAAGCCTCTGAATCGCGGTGAGCTCCAAGAAGTGATCTTTCAGGAAGTCATAAACTGCTTACTGAAGAGCATGACAGCCAGAGGCTTGCCGGTCAAAGCGAAGCCTCCCACAAGCTCCGCGAGAACGTTCAGAGTCACTTCAATATTTGTCACAGCGCTACGAGCTGGATGTGTTAGTATAATGTGCACAATGAGGAATTGTGTGCAGGAAACCTCACAGTATGATTCTTTAACCGTAAAAGTGGTTAGTTTGTGAGTCATGGGGATGTCAGACCTCCGCCTGCTTGACCTACCCGATTGGAACCATGAACACCAACGCCATGGCGACTCCGAAGCTGTGTATTCTGTAACATCAGAATCGGTTGCTGAAAGCTGGTTTGACCGCTCACAAAAGACCCCAGATCGGGAATTGGGTACGGAACACTTCAGAGGCGACAATTCCCGATACAAGTGAGATGGCAAGGATGACCATAAACCACCACTACAGAAAAGACCTGGCGTCAGGACTCTTGGGGTGGAATCCTGGTATCGACTTTGCCGGTGGACGTTGCTGACCTCAGGGACTTCGGGGTAAGCGCGCATCAACCTGGCGTGCAAGTCCCTGCCTTGATTGGCCTAGTAAATAGTGGCAGGGTCATCGTTATTGACTTTCTCCCTAGCCGTGTCACGTGTCATGTTAACTTACGTTCTTCTTTTGCACAGCAGCTCGGATCCCTGTAGATATTTCTTTTGAGTAATACAAGAATACTGTCGTGATGGTGCTCGTGTAGAGCGCGAAAAAACACCTGAAGAAGGAGCAACATGATCAGTGTCTTGGGCTCAAAGGATCTCTATGAGCTCACATGAACAGAACCTGGATAAGACCGAATGAGCGTCCAGTTCGCTTTCAGGTTACGACGCAACAAAGTACGTACCGCATTTGCAGCCGCTGAGAGTTGACAAAGATGAATTCAGTGTAAGTAGGAGAGGGTATGAATGAGACTCAACGAACATTGATAGACCGGCGAGTATGAGTGGTACTTGTCGACATCCAGGGTGAAGTCCGGAGTGAGGATGCGAGAAATGTTATAGCTGGTCTCGGAGCCAAGTGATGAAAACTCAGTTTATTGGGGGGGAGGTGGAATTGTTGGACTCACCGAGCGCCCGTGTTGTCGAAAATTGCGTTACTGTTGATCGCTGGACGAGACGTTCAACATTTTTTAGGCAGGGTAAAGTGCGAGTATAACTTACGCAGGTACGCGCTGTTGAAGGTGTTTGTGAAGCTGTCGAGTCCGTCAGATTTGACGCTCAAGTACACACAAGATCTCGTCATGAACTTACTAGATTGCCGGGATAATCGTTAGACCAATGACCACAGCGCCGGCAAAATTATTTAAGGTTGCGCTGAGCGGTGTCACAAGCGGATTCCCCAGCGTACTCAGGTAGCTCCAGTCGAAAGTTGTGAATGGTGATAAGCCGAGACCCGTCACACTACCACAGATCAGAGCCTGTCGGTGTATGAGATTTCTGCAATTTCCCTTCTGCAGGGCGCTGGACTTACGAGCTTGACATTAGTCGGCGCCAACCAAGTAATCCAGTTAAAAGTTGACAACGCCGTGAACAGCGCATCAGGCAAGATGAAGTCTACAGGGAAATTCTGATCAGCTTTTGTAACCAAGCTTTCAGGGACTAGAATGCTGTTCACAGATGCCGTCTGGTCAAAGGCCTGGGTTAGCAGACTCGGCCTGCGCCAGCGGAAAAAAAGACTGACAGCCGACGAAAATCACAAGAAACATTCTGAATTGACTGATTTTCCAGCCATTGACAACCGGATTGCTGTTTGTGTGGAACGACCGGTTCAAGACGATGGTCGCAAGGTTTCCTGTTGACTTGACTTGATTGAGCTATTCACGGTCAAAATTGGGTTCACTGCTTAACAGACCTGGCCAAATCATTGCAGCAGGGTCTTCCATGAAGCGTGAGCTCTCTCTTTCCTTTCAAAAAGTTGATCTGAAGCATTTTGCTTACATACTAGGAACCTACGCGTCAGTCCGGCGAGAGAGAAGCCGATCTGCGACACAGGGTTTAGTCTGGTGAAGCGAGTTCCAGCGAAGCTCGGCTTACGAATTGGGTACTGATAGTAATCAAGATTTGATAGATCCAATTGTCGCCCAAGGGTTGGTCAAAGAAGCGCTCCAACCTCTGGCTGTCGAGTGCAAAGCGTCAGCAACGCCACCATTCCAGAGCTTCGCGGAAAGGAGAGCGCTGACACTACGATGATGTCGGCTGTCGTAATGAAACTTATCAGCAACGCTCAAGCTATACTAAGGAAACTCAACGAACTCGAATAAACACCGGTAGCACCTCCGAAGGAAACATTGATCACTGCGATCCAACTTCATAAGAGGGAGCCTTCACGAGGGTACGCAGGCCGAAGAGTTCACGACGCACTGACAGTAATCTGAGGAGCATTTTGCGTAAGATTCAACCTTGACACAGAAATGCAAGAGTACTCACCAACATGTGCTCTTTGATCGAGAAAGGACCAGGATTCAACGAGCACTGGCGGCCGAACAACGTGAACCTTCGAGTCGGTAGCCTTTCCATTGCCTTTCCACAGGGGTAGGCGATGATCTGGGCGGCGAATGCACTGTAGATGCAGAGGTTCAGCTCAAATTCCACTGCTTTGAGAGAGGTTCCTTCCGTACCTGATTCCAATCGACGGGTTTCGAGCAGAAAACTGTTTCCATGGCTCGGGATCAACTCAGGATTCACTCCATTGTCTTGAAGTGACTCACAAAAATGTTGATCGAGGACCCAAGGATGACAAAGATGATTCCCAAGACCCAGACACGAAAAGTATCAACCGGTATCGACGGGTCGTCCGTGCTATCGACAGCAGCACGAACCTCAAGGTAGGGCGAGCTATAGAGCAGCAGATACTCTTGCTGAAGCTCCTCGACCAATTCACGTGCTCCTTCGAGATTCACTCGGTCCCCGAGAGCGAAGCGTGCCCTTTTGAGTAGGGTAGCGTCGTACAGCGGATCGTCGCCATGTTGGCGAAGTGCTTCTTCGATATACTCGTATGCCTCTGGGAGAGATAGCTGACCGGCAGCTACTAGAGCTTTTTGACAAGTTTAAGTCATTAGAAGCTCGGAGATGGAACGGACCCGAAAAAACTTACGGCCTGATGACGAGCTCGACTCCTCAACGCTCACGTCGTCGAATTGCTTCTTATCATCGTTAACGAGTGTCGCTGAACTTTCTGAAAAAGCCTTAAAATCTAGAGAAGACGCCATTGTACCAGCCAAGGCGAAAGAAGTTGAAGTGGAAGAGAGGGGAAACGCGGATGGTCGACTGAGTATTGAGAGCGCGAGGTCGAGGCGGAGAGTTGGGAGGGCGGTAGACTGAATGAGCATCTGATGCTTGACAACAAGGTGAGGTGATCACCCTTATCAGCTCGGAATCTGGAATCCCACGCGGTTCTGCAAATGATAAGGACTCGGACGTCAGCGAAAGCAGCGAGGACAACTTGTAGCGAAGACGACCAAGGACGGACGGTGCGCACCTTTTCCAGTAGCCTTCGCCGTATCTCGAAGCCTCGAGATGGCTCCGTAAGAAATAGATACAAGTTACAAGATGACGGAAGTATCCTAAAAATAAACAAGAGATTACGGTCGAGCGCAGCCTCACTCCTCCTCCTCGTCCTCCGACTCTTCCTCGTTTTCCACCGCTGCCACTGCTCCCGATTCCTCCTCGTCTTCTCCCTCCCCAGCGTCTTCCTCCTCCTCTTCATCATCTGTAACCTCTCCTTCCTCGCTCCGAATAAACGCCAAAGTAGCAGTCATTTCCTCAACAGTGCTGAGCTCCTCCTCCGTAAGCGCTTCAACGCGGTCTCCAAATGTCTTCAAGATTCCGTTCTCGAATCGAATCAGAGCATTCTTCGATACAGCATCGGCGAGAGGGCGATTCTTGAACAAAAAGATATCGTTAGATAACCGCCATGAGTTTGTAGATGCGAAAGCGACTCACGAGCTTCAGACTATTGATAAGAACTAGCAAGCACTTGACTTTGATCTCGTCAATCTCCTCCGGGATATAGAGCTTCGGCAGCAGTTGACAAAGAAGCTTCCGATCATCCTCTGTTCGACAAGTCCACATCAGCTCCTTTCAAAAAACATCCTCTCAACAGTGAAAGTTTTCGTACTCTTTTCCTCGACGTATAAAAGCCTCGTCATCTCACAAGCGAGGTCAAATTGGATGGATTCGTCTGGTTTGACATGATCGCTTTGACTGATTGGCAAACCGATCAGCTTCTACCGGAAGGAATAGTGCGACAAAGTGCGAGGGAGAACAACGCTGGCTTACACTGCTTTTTGCGGATCCGTCCAATCAACGAGCTGAAGTCCGATTTGTAGCGGCGTAACCATCGCCGTTTTGTCATCCAATTCGTCGTAGGCGCTCTTAAGCAGCACCAGGGATCGCAAAAAGATCTTTTTTCCGCCGAAGAGATGGAAGTCAGTGATGATCCACGGTAGCCGGGAGAGCAGGCAGACTTACATTCCCAACCCTCCGTTGATTCTGGGGATTCGAGTAACAGTAAACCGGCAAGAAATAAGAAAGACATTGTCGAAGTTCGTGGTTATCGGATGTTTCGATTGCGAAATAGGCGAGGACGAGATGTTTGAGTACCTGGTTGGATTGTAGGTCTCGGCTCAGCGACGGCTTTCGACAAGAGCTTTGATAAGTAAAGCTTACCTCCTCATCCGTGATCATACCCGACAACATGAGTTTCGACACGCCAACTATCGTAGTAGCGAGTACGTCCGGCTCTTCTTGATTGAGGCTATTGATCAAGAATCCAAGAATGACCTCCGGCTGCGAGTCAAATCACGAAGTTCCATCAGCACGACTTTCAATCGAGTGAAAGGATGAGAGACTACTCACTCCAAAGTTCCTCTCCGCTCCGAAATTGATTCCATAAAGAATGAGCATATCAAAGACGATTTGTAGCGCTTTGACTTGCATCGGTCCTTCTGCATCTTGACTTTGTCGAGCAATGAGTGCGAAAGAATCTAGTGCCATTGTCTATAACTCATATACATGTCAGCAACAGACGGATGGAGTCGGGTGAGGCATGCTTACTTTGTCGATCAAGCAGCACAGGCCGAGAGAGACGAGACCTTGCGCTCGAATTTCGTGATCTTTGCTCTTGACGGCCGGGACGATAAGTTCGAAAACGAGACCGTGGACCATCGAATTATCCTGAAGTGTCTGCTCACCCCACGAAAATCCTCATCAGCTCCCTCCCCTTAACTAAGCCAAACTGAAAGTTGAAAACGCACCCCCATGACCCTCTCCAATAGCGCTCTCGTAACACTCAAGCACCTCAAATCCAATTCCTTCCTCCTCTCCGTATGTCCCTCACCTCTCTCCACCGGCGTCCTTCCTTTCCCTTTTTTTCTCCTTCTTCCACCTCCACCATTCGCATCATCATCCGAAGCCTGCGTTTCAGCGTCCGAATCTGCGCCCTCTGATTCAGAAGTAACGAGGGACGAATCCGCACGAAGGACTTGAATGATTTCTACTACGATGCGCATGAAATCGCGTTCGGAGGTTCCTTTGGAGAGGACGTCGAGGCAGCGCGGGATGAGAGAGGTTGGGAGGGCGGAGAAGCCGAGCATTTTTCCTGTTGATACGCAACATAACGACGAGACAGTTCAGCTTCTTTCCCCGCTCGTGATCAGTCCAACCAGGACAAAAAATTGAGACGAACGCATCAAATCAAACATCTTTCTCCTCCCAATCTCATCCCCATAATCCGCACTAACCGCAACACCCACCAACTGACCCACCACAAATTCCGCCGCCGCCTCTTCCACATCCTCTTTCTCCTCCGCCTCAATCAATACCACCAGCTTAGTCCACTCAATCTCGATAAAATAAGCAAGGGCAGTAATGACTGGTTCGAGTTCTGCTAGACGTGGGTCGGAGAGGTCGCGGAGGTATTTGAAGTAGACTCGCGCGAGGAATGAGGTCGAGGGGGTTAGGTGGGCGTAGAATTCATCTGGTTTTGCGATGGGGTTGGAATAAGCGCATAGGAAGGGGGGGAGGAGAGGAGGCAAGGACGGACCGTCAAAATCGAGGACTTCGATTAGGTCAGGCCGGGCTTCGAAGATTGATACGAGAGCTTTCTCCGCAATAGCGTCTTCCCTCAGATCAAACAGCTCCAAGAACTACCCGTCCCCGAATTAAACTAATCAGCTCCCCTCCCACCATTCAACTTAAAAAACGGCACTCACCTTTACAGCCCCACCAACTTCCTCCGCCCATTTACTAACCACTTTGCCCGCCGCTCTCCTGACACTCTCCTCCCTATCTTTCAACCCCCTCGCAATAACCTCTTCCCTCTGTTCGCGAGTGAGAGATCCCACCGGGACTTCAGAAAGGACGTGCGTGAAGGCTGCTCGACGGTTGATTGGGTCTACGTCGAGTGTTCGGAGGAGGAGAGCGGGGAGAGAGGTGGGCGTAGGGAGTAGGTTTACTAACGCTGCTCGGCGGACGTCGCTATTTTAGATGGGGAGGAAAGAAGCGTTTGAGTAGTGGAGGCAGATGAAGGGAGAGAGGAAGAGGAGACGAACGCGGCTGGGTCGTGGGTGAGTACGTCTGCCAGTACTGAAGCAACTTTTTGACCATCACCAGAGCTGGAAGGAGTTGATTCCGCATCCGAGTCATCGTCTGAAGAAGATGAAGAGTCCGCATCGTCGTCTCCTTGTAGTTTTGAAAGCGCGACTACAGCTTGCATCCTCACATTCGCTTCTTTATCCCTCACGCGTTCGAGGAGGGCATCTTTGAGTAATTGGTACGAATCGACACTATTTCATCCAACGAGTCAGCTTGGTATGGGAGAAGGAGGTAGGGAAGGAGACCGGCGCGTACTCTATCTCGCCCAAACCGTTTACCATTAACGCGACTAATTGAACGCATCTAAATCTCGCTACTTTGTTCTTGGCTTGGAAACCTTTGAGGAGGAAAGTGAGAAGTTGAGCTACTAATCGAGATGCTGGGCCATCGTCGTCGTCTTCGTCTTCCTCGTCCTCTTGTTGATCCGGTCCTCGTTCTGCCGCTTTCTTCTTCGTGTCTGCTCTCAATCATTCAGATCATCCCGTCTGCAGCGAACAACATGCACTCACCAAACTCAACAGCAAACCCGACAAAACCCGCCACAAACTTAATCAATCTATCCGCCTGTTCCACCCCCTTCTTCACCCCAAGCGGATACACAACATTATACCGAAACGCCTCTCCAAACGCCTTCTCCCCAGTCAATCTCAACGACTTCCCATCGGAGGAAAGAGTGGTAACAGCGGCTGCTTTGAGAAAGATGGAATGTAGCGTGTTGATGTTTTTACGGTGCGTCGCGATTGAGGATTGAGAGGCGGCGAAGAGGGAGGGAATTTGGAGGAGTGGGTTTGGATGGGGTGAGAAGATGGTTGTTTCGGGGAGGAGGGCTGCGACGGGAGCAGCGGGTTCCACTTGAGCCGCTGGGGCGCGTCGCGGTGGCATCGCGTGGGAGGAAGAGGAGAGACGGTGGAGGGCAGAGAGTATGCGGATGAAGGAAGTGGGAAAGTGGCAAGTGGCAAGTTGTAGGTGGTCTCTTTGATGGGTGATTCTCGGGTGTCGTAATGTATGGAGTGAAGTGAGGAAAGTCAAAGCCGAATCGAAAGCAGAGGGCGTCACGTGAGCACTCACACACTTAGCCCCTATCCTCGAAAACTGCACTGAGTGGCACTTGCCCTCTTGAGATGATAGTCCAGTCCTTTACTTCTGGGAGATGCTAAGGCCACCCAGAGTCTTTTGAAGAGCTCGTCGAAGAAGCGATTTTCGCGTGGTGCGAAATCCGCACGAACTAATAGTAATCACTCATTACATCCATCTACTGTTTGCCCGCTTTGACACAAAAACGCTCTCTGAGATGCACTTATACTTAAAAAGGAAGAAGTTTTTTTAGGTTCGTTTGCGCACCACGCCGCTCAGGGCAGCCCGCCCGACGTACAAAAAAGATCAGACAACGAGGACATATCAAGACTCGTCGGCTTCTGGTGGAGGACCAGGGAATTGAACCCGGGACCTCATGCATGCTAAGCAAGCGCTCTACCAGGCCCGCCTTCGGTAGCTGGGGGAAGTTATCGATAACTATTTGAAATTGACCGGCTGCAGCGCCGGTGCCCCGCTGCAGCTTGTCAACTTTCAACACAACGCACTCTCCGCCTTTTCAACATTGGTTTTCTTTAGTCAAGATGACTGGTACTAAGGGAAGATCTGGAGGAGCGAGAAGAGGTTGCGGACGCAAAGCGCGACCACCTCCAAGCCCGGAGCGACACGCAAGACTGAGCAGCAAGGCACGAGGAAAGCGAAGGGCAGTCTCCGTTGGCAAGCAAACACTTTTGAACTCTTTGAAGTCACCTGCTAACCCTCATGCATGCAGAGCCGGCACCGTATGTGCCACGCATCGTACCCGGCGTCGCATCAAAGAACGGCAAAAACGCGTTTCTATTTGGTGAGTCCCTGAAGGAATCCAGCTTGTACACTTTGCTGAAGCTTTTGAAACCTGTAGGTGCTTCAACTTCTACCGCAAATCTGACAGTTCCGACAGCACAAACCGCTAGCTCATCATCATCAGGCTCAGAGGACAGCGACATGGAAGATGTACCCAGGACAACAGGTACGTCCTCAAACCGATTCTATTCGCTGTCAGGTGGAGATGTGGACTCTTTGAGCATGAAGATGGAGCTGGCGAGGCGCGCGGTAGAACAGGCAGTCAGCTAATCAGACGGTCTGCTGACTCTGCGCGCTTTTAACGCAGCTTCAACATCCGAAACGAAAGAGACGGAAGCGAATCGAGGTGATGGAGAGCTTTCTGATTCAGGAGGGGTGGAGGGAGCGACCGAAGAAGAGGAGGAGGCTCATGTGGCGCTGCCCGAGAGTTTAGTTGCGTACTGCACGAAGGCTCGTAAAGCTGTCGCGCACCACCTCAGTAAACACAAGCTTCCCTCTGAATATCAACGAGGAACTATTTGGATCCGCCGACCAGAGGCCGTCTTCCTACTTTCGAACCCCAAAACGCTCCCGGACCCAAATGAACTTTTACTCCCCGACTTGATGCTGGTTCTACCCGAATTCTTTTCCAACAAACGCCTACGGTGCCGCAATCCCGACGTCAAGCCCAACGGTCAATTCGAATGCCAAATGGGGAACATGGGGTCGAAAGGTGTGTGCGGACAAGTTGTGTCGCTCACCTCTCAACGCTGCTCTGCTGACTCGAGCGCTCTCCAGGTTGGAACCACGGCCGTTCAGTGGCTCGCTACGTTCGAGGTCTCCAGCCATACGGTATTCTTACGCGGCGGTATGAATGCAGCCGCTGCAAATGGAGCTGCCAGGGGACCGATGACTTGCTGTTGGATCAGCTGCCGAATCACTGCTCAGCAGCGCTTCGACCTCGTAAGCCTTCTTCTTCTCTCGCAGCTTCAGAAAATACTAAAAGTACCGACATAATTCTAGATACTCTCACCCATCGCTCCGCTATCGACACCTTTTCCCTGGACATTTATAACTTTGGCTTCGCAAAAGGTCTCGGACCGGAAGCTGTTGCCAACATGACTCGCGAGCTTGCAGCCAAAGCTTACGATCGGAAGCGTCAAGCCTATCTCTCTGCCATAATCCATCGGTTCAAAATTCAGCAGCTACACGGGAAAAAGCCCGCTGACCTTCCTCAATTTCCACCGTTCGACTCTTCATTCGCAAAAATCAGCACTCCACCTCTCCCCTCGGCCACTTGGATTCGTCGTGTTCTACTTGACGACATTCAAAAAACAAGAGCTGCACTAGATCAAGCAATCTCGCTGCTAGACGCTACTGTGCTTCAAGGAGACGGATCTTTCAAGGTATGTGACTTTCTGAATTGACACCTCCTTCTCCTCATTCATCATGCTCTATTAGATTATCAAACACGCTATCCACGGATTCCTTTCTGTCTGTTACACAATGTTGAATGGATATGGGGAGATGCGCTTGCAGGTGAGCTTCCGCTCTTTGACGCTCTTTTCACTTTGACCTTGTTCCACATGCTCATTAAACCTTCATTATACATCAAAGATTCTTGGTCTTTCCAAAGAACTGGAGCACCTCCGCCCAGCACTCGCTTTACTTCAGGAATCACTCCGAGCGCACGGATTCCCAGAAGTCAAACTTCTCTTTATCGACAACATTGCTGCCGAAGCTCCCTTCTTCGAAAGCGCCATTCCTTCTCTTCGCCATGAGGTTGAGCATGTCGCTCCCCCGAATGTTTCGGGACTTCCGTTGGCCACTCTACCACCGTTTTATCGTCGTACCTACACCTCCTCCTACAATGGAATTGATGCCGCCTGCTGGAAGTTACTTTCAGAATTACAGGGAAGCAGCGAGTTGGAGCTAGCTGTTGGATTTGACACGGAGCATCCGACTGCGATGTCGGGTGAGGAAGGTGGCGGGAGAGGGAAGACTGCTGTGGTGACCCTTTCGACATTGACGGAAGGCTTCGTTCTCCAAGTTAGCAACATGTCTTTCATTTACGTCTTTGACTCACTCATCTTTTCTGGCTGACAGGTCGCTGCTCTTGAGGAACTCCCGCCAAATCTCATCAAGTTAATGAAGGATCCGAAGGTATGCTAACCATTTCCTCCTGGAAAGAGGGCACACCTGACAGAAAATTCTTCCAGATCCTCAAGCTTGGTCGTAACGTTGCCATCGACTTTACATGGCTTTGCCAAGACTTCCCTACCTCTCTCCCACCCAAGTCTCCGAGTGGTCGATTGGAGCTGCTGGATTTCCTGCGTGATCGGGACATCTGTCCCTTTGACAAAGGAAATGCAACTCTTCAAGAACTGGCCGCTTTTGCGGTTGGAAAGCACCTCCCAAAACCGGAGGATGTGCGTTGTTCGTCCTGGGCTGCCGACCTCTCGCCGGAGCAGCTGGATTATGCCTACCTCGACGCCTTCATTGCGGTCGAAATTTACTCCAATGTTCGGTGCAAGAAAGCGTACAACATCTCTGTTGGGACACGCTCATTTCCCGCCAACACGGAGGTACTTCTGCGAGAGAAGCCTCGTTCTCGCCGCCCAAAATTAATCGGAATCCTCCTTGACGAGGATGGCACTCTCATCCGCACGTCTGGAACCATCTTCCACGAACCCCCAAACGCTCCTGCACAATCGACTTTATCATCTCCTCACGAATCACCCGCCGCCTCTCCTCATCAATCTCCATCAGCTTCTCCTCGACTTTCTCCTTCCCCGAGATCATCTTCTTCCCCTGGACCACACCAGCCATCTCCTCCTCAACCGGCCACTTTGATCTCCAACCTCCTGAACCCTATAACTCGCTCAGTCATACTTGGCCCGACGATTCGTCGAGTCCTGGTCCAACGGATTGATGCTCCTGCCTACAAGGTTCCTGGTTACTCCATCTCGCTTCAGCATGCCACTACTCCTTTTGAAATGGCCATTCCCTCGTCTCTACTCTATACCCGCCCACCTCTCGCCGATCGAAGCCAGCTTCCGCCACTGGAAACAGAGTTCGACTCTGAGCTTCGCCGTGCCGCCGCACGCACCAATGATGGCGACTCGAACGACATCCTTACTTCAATGGAGGCCGAAGCAGACGCAATAGCTGGCGATGGCTTGCAAGGAGAAGATGGAATTGAGAGAGAAATTGAGGCTGGACCGTCACGGGAGCCAATTCAAGGGCCACCTCCGCAATCTTCAGCGTCCGATGAAGGTGAGTCTCGATCACACCGTGCTCTTGAATTGTTTTCTAACGGCATCTCTATTCAGACGATGAAGATGAGCCCAATAAAAGGGTCACCCGAATCTTTTCCGACATCTTTCACGTTATCATGAAGATAGATGTCGCCCGAGCGCACGAGCTGGCTCGTGAATTCAGTCGACGCTTCAGCAGCGTTATACTTGTACCTGACGAAGAGGACAAGGCAGCGGTCATTGGAGCGTTGGCGAAGCTCCCAGTTCCGATGACTTGGGATGAGGCGCTTCTGGCTCGGCCGAAGTGGATTTGGCAGCGCGTTCGTCGAGTTGTACCACCAAGTGCTGAACTCATACCAGCTCTTGAGGTCCTCTTCGACACATATCGAGACGTTGTGGACTCCAAGACGGGGAAAACACTCTTCAACAAGGCGGCTAGAGAGAACGAGGCATCAGTCCTCGCCCTTGCACGCGGAGGCTACCTTTCGGACCCTCAAGATTTCTCGATGTACACTTTTGTCCGCACCGACGAGCATGGACTCTCGGTTTGGCGCTGTCTTCGTGGCACCAACCCTACGGAAGGCCTCCATGCAAAGCTTATTCGCTGGCTGTCAGCGTTCAATGCGGATCCCGAGCTTCTCGATGGGTACCTTGCGGTCTTTCGACAACGCCACAACAGCGACGTGAGTCAAGCTTCCATTATTCCTCTACCCCTTTAATTCTTTTCCTAACTTTCTCCACTTGCTTTCCACAGGTTGGCTATTTTAATCGGTACGGCGAACCATGGCGCCTTCATTACAACCCGGCGCTCATGAATGAGGTCGACAACCTGCACTATCAAGTCTTTGGAGAGTCGGGATATAATAACTACCGCAACGGTTCGCACTACCAGCAAACCACGGAGAAGTTTGGAATTGTCCCCATTGCGCCGGCAATTGCTGATGCCGTTGGAATCGAGCGAGGTGTTGATCGTAAGTACTTTTCATGAATCCTTGTCCTAAGCTTACTTTAAATTTTTGTCTCAGCCCTTCCAGGACCTCCAGCACAGTTCTCTTTCTCTCGTAAGTCTGACTTTGTGACCATCCTGATTGTGCTCACTCCTCTAATTTGGGCACAGCGAAACGCAAGAGGATGCGAAAAGTCAAAACTACTCGAATTTCAAACCCCTCCCATCGATTCATTACCACCGCCCTCGGCACTCGCACCAATATTGGACCAATCCGAACGTCAGCCGAGCGACGTTCATTTTACTCCGAACTCAAGAAGCTGCGCGGAGCTCCACCAAGTGATGTCCCCTCTCAAAAGGACGACCCAATCAAATACCTCACTTGGCTTTACGCTAAGCCCCCACAGTGGTCTCGCTTCTGCAAAGCCCTTAATCGTAATGCAAATGTCCTGATGGGAGAGCGAGGCATAGCTTATCACCTCCCTAATCAAGTGAGCACATTTTTCTTTTTCATTGAAGCTTCTCAAACCAATAGTTTTGTTAAGGTTGCGTCGTTCTATGCCATCAGCAAGAAAGCGTCTCAAACAAAGGCGTCACTTTGTGCGCTGGCGCCTGATCTGGAAGGACTCAACACTGTCCTTTCAGAACGAGGTCCTCATCCGCAGCCTGAAGGGGATATGGAGAATACTTCGAGTAAGTACTGTCTCAAAGTCCCTCCAGCTTTCAATAACCTGCTTGTCCGACAGCCTTGAGACCTCAAGTTCCGAACCAAGTCCGTGTTGCGCCTGGCCCGAGACTTCCACTCATGCCCAGTGAGTCAATCTTATCTCGCATTCATCGATCACTGCCAAACATACAATTTGACAATGACAGACCGGACTTTGGCTCGAAAGCTTCCTGCAGCCGCCGCCCGAGCTGTTCCTTCGGCGGCATTGCCGGCTCGAAAAACCCCAAGAAAGTGCGCTTGCTGCATGGAATACTTCAAAGGCGAGGACAAAAAGTGGGGACAAGGTAAAACTATGCCTGAGGCGGTCTTCATCGCGTTGAGCTGTGATGGGCGAGGAGGGCGCAAGAATTGCCCCCGAGTGAGTATTTGCCTCTCATTGATCTTGTGGCTACACTGACCAGCCTTTTATAGTACCTTCATGTCACCTGGCGTTATTAGTTTTCTTCCTGTCCTTCGCTGCATTGTGTAATCATTCTTTTACAAGTTTTGTCTCTTGAGCGATAATGAGCCAGTGCCAACAGAAATATATCCGGGGCCTAGGTGGTTGTAGGAGCTTGAATCCTGCTTTTTAATACAATCTGAAAGGTGTCAAAAAATGAAAGATAGTGCTGGGACTTTTGCAGAGGAACGTGTGCTGTTCCGCCAGCTCAGCAGCGTTCTGAATCTTATGTATTTGGGGGCCGCATTTTGCGCTCGTTTGATCTCGCTTTCAAATGAGCTTTACACGAAGTATGAATCTTGAATCCTACCGAAGGAAATTGCGATAGGCTCAGAATTGAGAGCTTGGCAATTCAAAGAATTAGCGAAGGAAAGTGCTGCAGCACCCCTGATCCGGTAGTTATGTCGCTCAAGCGTCAATTTTTGAGCGAATTGTGTCAACTAAAAGTCTATCATGTAGTTCAATATACTTCGTATTACATCCTAGAAGATGGGTAAAATCGAAGGTGTTCAGCGCGAGCTCTCCCTCTTTCCCCCATTTGAAAAACGCTTTTTCAAATGGGACCCCCAGACATAAGTGGAGGGCCCTCTACCACTGAGCTAGACCCCCACAGGATGGACGTTAAACTCCTTGTGCCAAAAAGTAGCCACCTGCATCGAGTCATCTTTCGAAACAAATTTTCGTGGTGCGCACTGGTGGGTGGGGCTTGCTTCTGTCATGCGGGTATCAACGCTTTGGGAGCATGCGGATTTTTTTGGCAGTGTTTTGGACCGAGTGTACTAGATACTTGTTGATGCTCTCCGCCCGGCCAGTAAGCTTCGCGCCTTCATATTCTAACTTCGGTGCATAAGAATGTATTGCTACATCCTCATTTGCGCGGTATCAGTTTCGTTTGTTTTTTTACAGTGGCACCCAATGTAATAATTGCATGGACCAACTTTGAGCCTCTCAACAACGTTCGGACAAGGTACGTCTGCGGAACATCCTCCCCTTGAATCCTCAATAATATTGCTGGTCCTGCCTGTTTTGTACCGCTAGGTCACAACCTTGGTTTGCGGCCTCATCCGCTTCGCTGTTTTCCTCGCGAGGGATCCAAACAAAAGCCACAGAGCCACCTTGCCCGTGAACATCATCCCAGAGTCTATCGATATCCTCAATGAGATCCCGGTTGATGACTTGCACACCTGTACATTTGTTCGCAAGATTGCTCCAGAAGCTTTAGCTGAATGCACAGTGGTGAGGAGATCGGTGAATTGGCGCACCTCGTGTGTTTGTGTAGTTATTGTCCCGCCACTTGTTGATCCAGACGGTCATACAATCCACAGCATATCGCGAATCCGTTTTGAGTGTCAAGCTGAAGCTTGGTTCGGTGCGAAGATTATTCCGAATCGCTATCGCTTCCTCGAGTGCAAGTATCAGAGCAGATAGCTCGGCTCCTACGTTGTAGCAGCGTGAACTAAGGTTAGAGACGATTGCAGACCTCGTTAAGTGCGGTTTAAGAAGCTCACGCTGATTCGTAGGTGTTGGGTGATCGGGTAAGGCTCGCATCAAGCCTTTCCGTTGGCCGGAACGCAGAACAATGGAGATCCCGGACCCGCCCACAGCACCAGGCTGACCATTCCCACGACAAGCTCCATCGCAATAGATTGTTTGGTCGTAGGTCATCTGTGTTGTCGGGTGGTGGAGGGAGAGAGTAAGCGGCGGCGCCACATTCTCACTTGACTGGGTGGCTGTGCAAGGGGCTCTTCGCCCTTGCTCTTCTTTAATCAGTTTTATGCCTGACGTCGGCTCTCTTGTTTCAGCTCTGGGAAGACTTGACCGCAAGGGATCATCGGCACCCAAATTAAAAATTCCAGTTTTTTTACACAGGTCTGTCAACGTCTGGCAGCATGAATTGAGCTTCCAGCAGACGGGGCTTGCAGAGTGAATTTGGGCCGCCACGACAAAAATTGAAGGTCAGAGCTATTCTGTGACTACATCTCTTTCCACGGCAACCTCTCTTTCTTGCAGGGCTTGGTCACACCCTAGGCTCGCCGCATTGTAGGCTTCACCATTCAGCTCGCTTTGAATCAAAGTAATTGAAACAGATCCTCCACCGCGGCAGATGTTGCCAGAGAGTTTCTTGATATCCTCCAAAATATCACTCTCTGTGACCTGGGACCCTAGGGAATTGAAGCATTTCATTGTATCAGTACTTGACCTACTGGCGGCGCCGAACCTGCAAAAGGTTCAGTCTCAACTTACCTAAGGTGCTTGAGAAATTACTCCTGATCCAAGTATTGATCCGAAATCGCAAGATATCAACAGCGTACTTTGAGTCGGTCTTAAGTATGAGGTCAAAATACGGTGAGCTATGGAGGCTGTCTCGAATGTCGATTGCTTCCTCCAGTGCCAGAACGACACCGGCGAGCTCTGCTCCTGCGTAAAAAGAAGAACACAAGTCAGAAAAGGCTCAAAGTTGACTTTTGCATCCTCTTACTATGATTTGTTGGTTTGGGATAGTCAAGCAAGGGTTTGCTTCGATGGAACCGTCCGCCTGGTCCCAGGACGACGGAGATGCCAGCTCCACCGACGGCCCCAGGCTGACCATCTCCACGACAAACCCCGTCAAAATATATTTCTTGAACGTAGGGCATGAACCTCGATGAAGCTAGGTAGCGTGTGAGAATCACGACCAATTGCTAGGGACGGTTTTGTGCCGGCGTATTGGTCCAGAGTTTCGCGGCTTTGTTACGTTGTCTTCGGGCCCGGCTTTCGTTTCCGCTCCAATGTTTTGTGAGATGAGAATATTTGAGAGACCGAATCCGGACACCGGAAGAAGATTGAGTACTGAAGGAAGGAAGAGACAAGGAGAGAGGGAAAGCCGGTCATAGAAGCCGGCGGTACATTTCAACTTCGGTCCCCCAGAATGGTTCAATATTCTTCCCTACAAAGTACCCCAAAAGTGTCAATCTCCAGCCCCTTCGATTTCCATTCTGCTCCCTACTTGTCCCTACGCCGCGGAGCTCTCACCTGCATACCAGGCGCCCACTGCGCACACATTTAATCCCCTGTTAAACAAGCTGTCCCCGCCTCAGTAGTCCGATTGAGGCGCGAGTTAGAGAAAGTTTACCATCGTGTGTTAAAGTCAGCTGTCACAACCCTGATTCGCGCACTCGTCCGCATGGCTATTCTGCTCGCGCGGAATCCATTCGAATCGCACGCAGCCTCCCGCGTCGTGAATATTGTCCCAAAGCCGATCAACTTGCAAGATCAAGTCTTTATTCGCCACTTCGTAGCCTGATCGCATGGAAAAGACTCGCTCAGTACTGTGACTCCGTGCTCCGAACTCGAAACGCCACGCGAAATGCGGCATGAGGGTACGCACCTTTAACGTTCGTAAAACCGTTCTCCCTCCACTTAGCGATCCACGTAGTCATACAATCTACAGCATATTTCGAATCGGTCTTTAGCGTGAGGTCGAAATATGGCGAGTTGTAGAGGTCATCGCGAATCTCAATTGCTTTCTCGAGTGCGAAGGCGAGGCTGAGAAGCTCGGCTCCTGCGAAATAAGCAATACGTCTGTGAAGCATTACGTAGATATGGAATAAATATCAGGAATCTCACTCTGATTGGTCGGAGTTGGGTACTGAGGCAACTTGCGCCACCACCCGTTACGCTCTCCCGATCGACGGACGATGGAGATGCCGGCTGCACCGATAGCATTGGATTGACCGTTGCCACGACAGGCGCCATCGCAGAATATGGTGAGGTAGTATGGCATCTGGGGAGTGGTCACGGTGTGGGGCAAAAGGAGCTCGGCGATTCTTTGTGGCTCAAGCTCTGTTAGGGGCTGTACGAGCAAGTTTGTCTCTCGGAAACAAACCAATACACGCTCAGACATTTTCAGTAGCAATCGTGAAATGACTTGACTTCTTGTCTATTTTTGTATTTGCAACAAACGTGAAAAAAATATCTCTTGCGAAGCGCCGTACCCGGTTCAACGCGGGTACTACCCGAAGACCGGCGACGCTCGGCCGTTGGGACGCCGCTGTTGGCCTTACGCTTCACTTTTTCGCATCTTCGTCGATGTCCAATGCATTGTTTGACCGGCTAAGCACCTCACTCGCCATTCGAGAAACGAAGCAAATCAAACGAACGCTTTCGCCCTCACGGCATCCCCAACTTTCGCATCCGAATCTCGTCGACTTCAGTTCGAACGATTACCTCTCCTTTGCAACATCCCCACAACTACAACAAACTCTACTTTCTTCCCTCGCTTCGCATCCACTAGGTCCACTCGGACCATCCTCCTCTCGACTTCTCGATGGCAACACTCCACTTCATCTACAAGTCGAATCTCAACTCGCTTCGTTCCTAAACGCAGACTCAGCCCTCATTTTCAACTCCGGATTCGACGCAAACAGCGGTCTATGGGCTTGTCTACCACAGCCGGAAGACTTCATCTTGTATGATGAGCTCATACATGCGAGCACTCATGATGGCATGAGGGCCTCGAGAGTGCCAGTTGGGAATAGGAGGTCGTTCAGGCATAATGATGCTGAGCATTTGGAGCGTATGCTGCTGGAGCTGAGGGAGGATGAAGGCGTCAGGCTGGGGAGAAAGAGCGTTTGGGTTGCTGCCGAGACGCTTTACTCGATGGATGGGGATCTGAGCCCCCTGGAGGAAATGGTGGACGTTGTGGAGCGTGTTCTGGATAGAGGAAATGGACATATGGTCGTAGACGAGGTACGCCCCTTCATTTTTGGAGACTGTGCGCGCGCGAACGCTCATCTTGATCCAAACCTGGTCGCAAGGCGCACTCGACCGGACTATACGGATCTCGCGGACGAGGAATAGTCTGCGCTTTGAATCTCGAATCGCGAATAACTATCCGAGTTCATACTTTCGGGAAAGCAATGGCCTGCAGTGGAGGTTCGTCTCTCCGTCCCGGGCTCTCGAAAGAAGCAAATCCCTAACGCACCGAAAAAGCCATCGTTCTTTGCAATCCTCTTATCAGATCATATCTAATAAACTACGCTCGACCACTCATTTACTCGACTGTGATGCCGCGGATGAACGTACTCGCCATCAAAGCCGCTTTTGATTTACTGGACTCTGGAGAATCTGATGCCGTACGTCCCTCGTCTTCAGTTTCACCATAGAATTCACTCAACCAGTTTATAACCTTTTCAGGCCGCTCTCCACCTCCACTCACTCTCCCTCCACCTCCTCACCCTCCTCTCCACCTTCCTCTCCACAACTTCTTCTCCCATTTGCCTCCCACCTACTCCACTATCTTCCTCCACAAATTCATCGTCACTCAACATACCGACAACTTCACCTATAGTTCCTCTCCTCCTCCCTTCGCCCCGAGTTCTTTCCTCCTTCCTGGTCACCAAAGGATATTTAGTGCGAGCGATCACTTATCCGACTGTACCGAAAGGAGAGGAGAGGGTTAGGATTTGCTTACATGCGGGGAATACGAGAGAGGAGGTTGAAGAGCTTGTGAGAGGGATTAGGGAGTGGGTTGATGAGCAGAAGGAGAAGGGAAGGGGGAGAGAGCGTGGGAGGGTTGGACAGTTGATGGCGAAGCTTTGAGAATGGAGTGGAAGCGTCGATGTTGAAGATCTCGTATCTTTGTGAGCGACCGGAGGAAAAACCTCGAATCAGTATGGGTGTCTGTCGATTTCCTCACGTCCTTCGCGACCACTTGGCGACAGCTTCACCGCTTTTGGCCAAAGTCGGTGAGGATCATGATAAAAAAGCAAGGTAAAGCGGATCGCAACACACGTGCCCGGATCACTTATCATTTCTTGCTATGTTTTTTTGCGCAATGGCTCTCGAATTTCGCAAACAGGGTGACGTTCGGAGCGCCACCGCGGACGACCAGCTGTCAGGACGGCTATACTTCGTGACTTTGTTCGGGCATTTACTCACTGTAGTGTATATCAGATTATTCCATGGGGGGTAAGTGACCATCACATTTCCGCTTGATATTCTGAAGGAGGAAACTCACAACGTCCCCGACGTCGCCCAGTTGCTCAGTCGCTAAGACGACGCGCCGCGAGTCAATCGTTTAGACTGCGACGGTTTGGACTCGCAGGAGATAAGGTAAGAATCATCGTCCTCATCAACTTAATTCGCGGGGATTTGGGCTCAATTGGGCAGAAGAAGGTCGGCAAATCACTCATCGGTCGACCCGAGTGATTTGATTGGGCGCCGAGTGATTTC
>JASZXU010000309.1:0-25884 GCA_035521515.1 Phenoliferia sp. Uapishka_3 | reverse complement strand
GAGTGCTGCTGTCAAGGGTGGGGGTGGTAAAAAGAAGGGGGAGGGACAGTAAGGGATTGGAGGTTGGAAGGTTCTTTGACTTGAAGCGAGTAAAGAGTACGCCTTATGGAGCGGTGCTCTGGCGTCCAGTCGCAAACCCGCTTGAGTTCGTCAACATCTATAGAGCCTGCCTTAAATGGGCTTTGAGTGATGACAGAAGCCTGGTGCGGTGGAAACTAAGGCGCTAGACTGCCAGCATTGGAACTCGTGAGACCTGTTTGCTTGTTTCACTAAGCCCCCAAATCCTTGCGGCAGTTTTGACCGACCTGTCCTGATCCCAGAGAAGTTTCTATCGAATTCGCCTCCTTAAGAAATATTCTCCAACCGAGGAGTGCTATTCTCCTAGGCGGTAGCAATGGCGGAAGGTCAAGAACTGCAACAGGGGCTGACTTGGCTCGAGCTCGGAATGGCCTGGGAGGGAGGGATAGAGCTTGTCCTCACTCTACATCCGATTCAACACAGGAGAAAAACGAGACAGACGACGATATACTCCATCTAATCACTTCCGAACTCATAAAGCAGCTTCAGGCTGGTTTCAACGTCGATAAGGCTCTCCTTCACCAGCAAAAAAGGAGCCTGCCGATAAAGGGTAAAAAAGCCCTTTTTTGGTCGATTAGTTGACTTAGTCAGGAGACCAGCTGGGTCACCTAACAATTAGTTCATGAGCCCATGCTGGCCTAACTGGTACCTCCTTTGGAGCTATTTTGTCCGCAAAATAGGGAGTCTTGTTGCGACTTTAGTCCGAGTATCCTAAGTTTAAACTATGAGCGGTCTTTTGTGGATGGCCGATAGGTAAACCAGTCACAAATCTGAGATGTTTATAGAGTGCTTTGTAGATTCATTAGGTATGTAAGTCACTAATCCGTCACTCGAACAGTGCTGGAGTCATGAAAGATAGGTATCACTCTCTCTTCCCCCAAAACTCACAATGACGCCGGGTGGCTGTGACAAGAATAAGCTAAACTTGATGGAAGGTTATTTCCTATTGACATTGTTCTGCAAGCTTGTACTGCACGCCTTGTTACCCATCCCCTCTTCCAATCTGCACCAGACCCATCCACCCAGAAATCTTGGGGCACACATTCAAACCCTGAAAGCTCCTTAACCTCTTACCAAAGAAAATTGAATGCGTGGCAAGTGCTGAAGTGTTGAGTGTGTGGCAAGTGCTGGAGGGTGGGGCTGGCGTAGCTTGCAGATGTGTGGCAAATAGAACTGGTGTGAAGTTGAAAGGGGATGGAAGGAGCGTGGTGAAAGGATCTGCGGAGGTGAGAGGAAAGAATTAGCAACATGAAAGAAAGAGTGAGGGCGGAGAGGGAAGAGTGAGGGCGGAAAGAGATGAGGGACCTACTAACAGCAAAAAGAAAACAGTTGTGGCAGAAAGGGAGAAGTTGGGCAACTCAAGATGAAGGCGTGGAAGCAGGAGGCAGGACAGAACAAAGCAGGTTGAGGAGCAGTTGGTTGAGGAGCAGTTGGTAGGAAGTAGGAAGAAGGAAGAAGGCATCGTGCGCAGGCCGCGGGTGTTGGAGAGAAGTCGAATGGGTCAAACATCACTGATCGCTGAGGGGCATCAGGCTTCGGGAGGACTTGCCTCTCAAGACGAGCAGAGGTAGTGGGAGGAGGGAGAAGTGACGACACCGAGCTCGCGCAACTTCGAATGCTCGGAACGTACCCGGCACGCCCGCAGCGGCCGCCAGAAGGACTTCGGGAATTTTCGACGAAGTTCGAGAGAGGGATGGGAGCAACATCAAATTGAACGCATTCGTCTACGCGCCGTAAAATCCATTTGCCTCAAGGGTTCTGCTGGATAACTATTCAGAAGATCCTCTCACTCAATATATGGGGTGCCAGGGTGACACCGGCTCCTTTCTGCCCTACTTCTGGTGCAAAAAAGACCACCACTAGTACACCCGAACTAGTCTGGTCCAACATTATATAAACATAGGGCGTGAGGCCTACTTCGCCTTCAAAAAAGGCTCAGATTAGGGAGATATGCCTATTTCCTTTCCGAAGTAGTCTACTCCGCCCTAATTCCACTCCAAGAAAGACTTTTCTGACTTCTCGGACTAAGTCTCCCTGACATAGCCCGCCTTGGTTCCGGGCCTGCCAACGTCGGAAGTTCTCTTTTGCTGGTGTTCGCGCCACAGGCTTCAGTCTCTGCCTTACGGCAAAGCGATTCCTTTTTCAAGGTCGACGCCTTCTCTACTCGCACCTTGAAAGTCAAGCTTTATGCCCGAACTACGGAAAGTCTGCAACTCTCATCGACCGCCTTGAGCAACTCTTGCTTCACCCGGCTCTACGTGACTTCGTGCGCGGAGCGACATTTTGGATCGATGTGGATGTCACAGAGGAAGAGGTTCTAGCTTTGGGAGAGTTTCTAAGGTGCGTTAGCTATCTTATGACCCTATACATGGTTTAAAGATTCGCTTAACCCCCGCTCAGGAGCTGCTCAAACTTGAGCTTTTTCTGTCTTTCAGAGACAGAAGAAGATGAACAGAAGAAGATGAGGACGTTCAAGACCGAGTAAAAGGAGTCGAGAACGTCTTCGAGCTCTCTTGATGAACGCCCTCCCTGTAGACCGCCTGCGTCGCTTGAGCCTTACGCCCGGCATGGCGAATTTGTGGTCGGATTACTGGGAGCACGACATTGCCTTTTTGGCAAAATGCACGCAGATCGAAATCCTTTATCTCACGTCGTACGATCATTACGATTTCCTAGAGCCCCACCCCCATTCGTTCTTTCCCATCTCGTCAAGCTCAAGCTCGACTCTTGTGGTGACCGCAGTCTCCAAGTCCTCCTTCCCGCTGCACCCAGCCTCACCAATCTAAATCTCACCGTATCCTCTGGCGAACTCGAAAGAATTACGACTCAGCGATTCCCCTCTCTCGTCTTTCTCACCTGCCGTTACCATCTCGTCCCAGGCGACGTCAATTGCGTATTTCTCGAGCGCCTTGTCAGCCTCACCTCATCTTTCCCCGCACTTATCGAGCTCGACATATCTATCGAAACACATCCTATGTTCGTCGTCTTCGCTAAGCCTCCAGTCGTTCCGTCGTTCAAGGCTTCAACAACTTTCCTCCGTGCGCTCCCATCGTCCATTAAGTCCCTTCGTCTTAACGGTATTACATTCAAATCGGTCGTCCTTGCCCTCGGCCCCCTCATTTCCGCCTCTCCCAGAATATTCCTCCCCCTGATGATGGACCTGGCCGCCGTCTGGGATCCTATCTCCCTCACTGAGGCAACGGAATGCGTCGCGCTGATTGAAGCCTGTCAAACCGCGGGAGTAAGGATGGGAGGAACGTTGGCAGAGATTGCGGGAAGGGATCTGAACATTCGGTAGTAAAGCTTTGAGGGGGTTTGGCAATGTTTTAGTGCTGTTTTCTCGCTGTGAAGAAGGCATATCGCTCGTGTTCCGTTAACGTTTCGGTGCAACCTTGCAGCGCTTGCCGAGGAGAGATACGATCTTTTTAATTGCTCTATAAGTGTTGAACATTCTCCGTAAAGCAGCGACTCTTTGTAATACGTCCGAAATAGAAACCAAACGAGAGAAGAGAAAGTAGAGGCCGAGTCCGCGAAGAAGCCAACCTGGCCCGAGCTCAAACAAATGGAACTCCCATTTCTTTCAAGAGTTAACTATGGCTCGAGGAAGGCAAAGGGAAGGAGTGTAGACTATTGTGAGGTATCAGCTGGCTCCACTTTGAGGAGGATTGTCTTGCATTAGATGTAGTAGCTATTCATTTCGTTTTTGACAATCACGTAAACTTCAACTCCGCTTCCAGATCAGATTTGAGACTTTTGAAAGGTGGAGTTGATAAGACGATGGGGGATGCCCAGTAGTGGGTTCTCGGGCTGGAAGCTGCTGTCAATACATTTGAGTGAGTACCTCTCCGCCTGCGCCACTCTGAGTCCTTCAAATGGATCGTCGCATGATGAATGACGCACTCGACGCGCTTGGTCCCCTCGTCAACCCAACTTCGCTTCTTCTCCCTTCCTTCTTCCCTTCCAAGAAACTGTCAGTCAGTCAGGATGCGCTCCCATTCCCATCGGCAGTCTTCCATCGCCAACCGTATCCGACACTCCAACCTCGTCGCGCTCGGGCACCTCGCCATTTGGTCTCGCGTTCAGCTTCCAGTCTTGATCGCTACCGCTTGGGCTTCAGTCGTATGGCTTCTTCACTCTGGTGGGATCATACAGTTTGGAGGAGGTGCCGCTAGTCTCACTGCGATTTTGAGCATGGTCACTGGTGAGCGTCTTGTTTACGCATTCTGAGGGAGAAGGTTGATTTGAGCTTGTGTTCAGGTCTTATGGTGAGCTTCCGAAGCGGATCATCATATGATCGGTACGTTCTCATCTTCGCGTCGTAATGCCGTTAGTGCGACCAGGATCAAGCTCACAACTCCGACCCTCCAGATGGTACGAAGGCCGACGAACCTGGTCTTCAATCCAATCGACTTCTCGAAACACTCTACGACTCCTACTATTCGCTCTTCCCTCCTCTACCTCTTCCCAACCCACTTCCTCCGCCTCCTCCGGAATCAACGAACTCTGCAGTCTAATCTGCGCCTTCTCCATCGCAACTCTCCACCATCTCCGAGACCAATCCGGTATAAACTATCCCGACCTCCAATCTCTCCTCCCTCCTTCTTTCCTGAGTGTTTATGCACCCTCGACAGCCGGCCATGCACACCTCAAACGAGAAGTGCCGCAAAATTTACCGCTGGTCATTGTTTCGAATATGCATCAAAGGCTCAATAATTTGAAGGCGGAGGATTTGATTGATGCGGGGACTTGTGGAGCGAGTCAGTCTGCGCTGAATAGCTTTACGGAGCAACTGACGGCGCTGGAGAGGATTCGGGATACGCCTATTCCTGCTGTGTTGGAGATTCAGTAAGTCGTCCTTGTCACAGGACTTGCTATGACGCATACTCGGAATGACAGACTGAATTGCTGGCTTTTTCTAGTCTGCAACTTCTCCTTCTTGTGTACATTGGCGCGGTTCCGCTGCAGCTGGTGAAGAGTCTGGGGATCTGGTCAATTCCAGCTACCAGGTGAGTTCAAGTCCGCTTGTTCGATCAAGGAATCATGCTGATTCGACCTCATCCGTTTTCCTTCGCCCCAGTGTTGCCGCTGTGCGTTTGTGGCGTTTCTTATTGTTCGAAACTTCGTCGCTCACCTCGCTCCCTAAACGCAGCTTGTATTCTACGGAGTAGACCGCGCTGGCGAGGAACTCAGGTAAGGACTTTCCTTCCAGCAACGACAATCCTTGTTTGCTGAACTCGGGTCGTTCGTCATAACAGCGATCCATTCGGAACGGAGCGTTAGTCGCGTTCTCATCTCTAGCTCCCATTCTATCGCATCGAAGTCCTGACATCTTTCTCGTCCGCCCCTCGATCTCACTTCGCGCTCAATCTAACCTGGCTCCCCTCACCAATCAAACTTGCTCCTCCCCAAAACTCAAACCTTCACACTCGGCGCCTTCGGCTCATTATAGCCAACGACCTCCCTCTCGAGAAATTTTGTGCCGACATTCACTCAGAGTTTTTAGAGCTGTCAGGCTACCCCGTCCCCAGCAAACTGGGAAGCTTGTCCGGTCATGTCCCGGAGATTGGTGCCGGGCAGGAGAAGAAGCGGCTGGATTGAAAGGTGGGAAAGAGTGAAGAAGTCTAGTGATACTTTGGGTCGTTGGAAGTCTTGGAAAATACCCGAGATAACTCCCGTTTGTATTATCGGCCATGCCGCCTTTCGGACATTCGAATGAGGACAGCAGAAGGTAGCTGCTGATGGGCTCCGAGCTCCGCGAGGTGAGAATGCTGCTGATAATTCAAATACTAGCGGTACAACACATATAAACCGAAGACTACAACAGGTGACTAAACTTAAGGTACTGAGACTGATTTCTACAACATCTAATCCGAGAAAGTACGAAACCGAAAGAAAAACCTAGCTAATACTTATAAAGACCCCAACTTCCTAATTCCGTGATCCAACTTCGTCTTCACCCCCTCCGGTCCAAGATTGTACGCAGCTACTACTCCGAGTCTGAGAATTAGCTCCCCTCTCCCAGGCGTCGGGTGCAGTTTGGTCGAGGCGATGCTGTTGCGAACGGAGCGCCAGATGCCCACCGCGAGGCCTCGATGGCCTCCTTCGATTGACATAAAAGACGAAACGATTCCTTCCGATGCTTCGACCCAGACTTCCTTTACGGGGGGTGATGAAAGGACGACTGGTCGCAGTTGGTTGGCGAGGGACGGTGACGAAACGACAGGGCTGAGCGCCGAGTTACGAGAGAGGCTAGCGATATTGGTTGATGAGTGCGCTGAAGAAAGCGGCAAAGCTGTTGGCGCTGAAAACGGCGTGACACTTGACGACGAGCTTGGGAGACAGGCGTCAAGCATCTTGTTGGCAGGCGACCGTGGTGATGGTGGCGAGTCGCGGCAGAGTTCAATTTCGGGGGAGGAGAGGGTCGACTTTGGAAGCGGTCGGCGTCGAGAGTCGAAAAGTTTTCTCGATAGGGTTGGCGAGGGGAAGCTGATCCATGACGAGGGAAGCGAGCGCAATTTGGTGGCGGCGAGCGACGTCGATGAAAGGAGGCGAAGACCCGGGTTGGAAAACGAAATGGGGAGTGGCGAGTGACTGAGCGGTTTGAGTATGCTCGAGGTACCGGTCAGAATGGATAAGATCTTGGAGGAGATCGAAAGCTCGGTAGCGGAGAGGGACGCAGTGTCCGGCTCGAGCAAGGGCGGCGGTTGCTGACGTCCGAAGACGGCGTTCAAAACGCTGGTAAGCATCGATAGCATCACTCTGCGTTCGCTGAGATTGAAGCTGCAACAAATGTGTACGCTTTTGAGGAGTGTGAAGCTCTTTAGGTAGAAGGTAAGGGGGGCTCTAGTAGCGCTCGTGTAGACTTGGTGAGTGATGGAGGAGGCGGGTAGAGTAAGGTATGAGAACGACGTAAAGAGACAAGGAAATAGAAAGAAACACGTCTTATAGCTTATCGTTAGCTTTGATAACCATTGGCAAATGGGTCGATAGATTTCGTGCTTGTTAGGGTGCCTCAGCTGCGTGGCTCCAACTTCGACCCCACACCCCCCGGCTTCCATGGTGAACAATCGCCCTTTCATCAGCACCAACTCCGCTGATTTTGATAAGCGTGCTTTTTGTGTGACATTAGGAGAGCTTTACGGTGCGCAAATGGGCGCGGCGCACAACAGACGGGAGCGCTTCAAGTGAAGACGCAAGACCTTTCTCTTGCGCAAACTGCTCAGCGAGTGCTTCCAATTTTTTCTGCTCATCACGATCAATTCGCTATACAGTTTGTAGCCACTTGCTGACAGCTGTTATGCATCTTTCCTCGAGGAGGTTATACCGCTGCCCTAAATTAGGTACCCTGTAGTCTACTGGAGCCACCCCTGAGACAGGCTCCAAACTCCCACGAGCGTTTCCACAGAGGAGAGCCCGCCACCTCTACTACAAAACCTGATCCGCAAGCCAGGTGGCACAATTTGTCATTGATAGCGACCGACGAGCAGATACGTCGAAAGCAGGCGACCTGACTCGGGAGGTAATGTCATTGGTACGTACGAGTGGGCTGAGTTCCATCAAAACCATCTTTGGGTCATCTTCTGCACCTCCAGCAGTAACAACGTCTTCGATCAGACTGATGATAAGAAACTCAGTATTCCGGCCTTTGCTAAAACCGCCCAATCGTTAGGTAATTACATCTTCGCGCGACCAAGTTCGCCGCGAAGGCAGTTTTTGGTGGCGCTTTGAAGTCTTGACGAAAAACCCATGGGCTCCAAATCAACAGAATGGCTACGGCTCGCACACTGTATGGGATATATCATTCGCTTTACAATAACGAGGTTGACTACCATCGAAGTCCCGAGAGACCACCCGGCAGCAACTGAGCGATGTCGCCGTTGCCAAAAGCAAGCTAAGCTTCATTCTACCTTCACCCTCCAAGTTTTGCCTCCAACCTTCTTCATGATGCTCCTGAAGCCGGCATCTGCAGGAATAGGACATCCATCCACTTCTTCGTAACCGCGACTGGTTAGCTTCTCTATGCCAGCCCATTGGTTCCGAGTGTCTTCCGAGTTGCGATGAAAGTGCTTTGATCTCTTCAGTTTGTGTTCCATAGTGAGCTCTGGGAAATAATGTTTAATGAGATTTCCGTCATAGTAAGCCATTACCGGCGTCGAGTGCTGCAGAGAAGAAAGTGGTTCAATACAAGCGCCAAGGGAAAGAGTACGGGCAGAAGTTACGGAGGCACTGTAAGGCTTTAGTTAGTGATACATGAATAGATAAACGATGTGGATCTGGGAAGGTATCGCACCAAATGAAGTCTTTAGGAGTTATCGTGGTTGTGGTCGCCAGGTCGACTGTGAGGTCGGACTTGCTGAAGCCTACAAATGAGACCACAGAGCCCCTTTCTCCCATGAATCCTACTTCATCATCGAACATTTTCGAAACACCGGTAGAAAGCTCCTCTTTCCATCCTTTCGACGTCAGATACTTGATGATGTAGGCATTAGACCAAGAAGGCTCGAAGAAACTCGAACAATGTGGCGCAACGATATCTAGGTCTCTAGGCTTCCAAGCCTCTCCATGTCCTTGAAATACGTATAAGATAGACGAGCCACTTAACAGAGACCCGGTTTGTCTCAGCATCCTGGAGAACTCCTGCACGTCCGAGAAGTAGGGCGAGACAACCTCCGAAAGGCGGCGAGAAGCCTCGGTGGAAAGGACGGAACGACAAGCTGGGAAGGCTTGTCCGAGAGACTGCACAGAGGGAAGTGGGAGGAAACTTGCGATGTGTAGAAGGACGTCGAGTGGGAGGTTGGACTTTTGGGCTAGGTCAAGTTCGGTGACGGACTGGGGGACCTGAGCCCAAGAGGACGAAGTTGATGTGATTAGCAGAGTGTTTGTGCCGAGCGATAAACATCTCACAGAGGTTGAAATCGACGAATGAGTCTGATCGATCTCTTTACCAGGCTGAGGAGATGAAAGGTATTCAGGGATGACTTCCTTTGGGTTGCAAGGGTTCGGGTTCGAGTTGGAAAGGCGACTGAAAGGATGAGCGCAGCGGCTCCAGAGACTGGGGAAGCAGCTCAACATCGTGTCTTCTAAGCTGAACTTGATGGAGTAGTGTGGCGAGACCGATAAGAACGAAGGAGAGCGTTCCGTTCTTCTTTGTGTCGGGCCATGTCGCCGGATAACAGCCGATGAAGCTTTTCCTCGCGGAAGTACAGTGCATCTTTTGGCGGATGGGAAAGGTACCAAAGATACCAAGTATTTCGGCACTGCATACGTGGTATGGCACAAAGTAAAAATATCCGAGATGAATGAAACCCCGACGTCGGTGACGCATTTGAGAACCTCTAAAAACTGATCGTTTCATTTTCTTATTTCTAGAAGAAATACACACAAGGAAGATAAAAGATAATGCCTTATGCAGAGAACGGTATGCTGACTGTGCCCAAGAGTTTCGTGTCGAAAGAAGAGGTGCGATAGCGCCACTTAATTTGCCGCGAGGTTGACCTCACCTGTCCAGACAGGTTCGACCGAGCTGGAGGTGCAAAGAAGGCCGTAAGCGAGAGTGCCGTGAGGAAGATGCAGGTCTCAAAGAACTCACTCGTCTCCATCAAAATCATTGCTTCCTGGTGATCTCTCGTCGTTGTAAATCCTAGCGTACTCGAGCATCAACCTGTCCGCAGACGACCATCAGCTCCTTTTCCTAGCTGGTTCGGGTGGTTGAGACTTACCGATACTGATATGCCTCCAGATCAACCCATCGGAAGCACTGATCCACCCATGCTTTACCCTCCATCGCGATCTCCTTGGCTAAATCGTCGTGCGCGCCTTCGCCCCCCAGGCCTCCTCGGAAGAAGGCCATAACATCCCACATGTCCGAGTAGTCAACCTTTTTAGGCAGAAATGTAAGTTTTCCAAAGATTTGAATATGTAACAAAACAGTCGCGCGCACCTGAATTGGGATGAAGTGCAGCCAAGCTAAACAAAGACACAATTAGACGAAAGCCATGAAACGCGTTATATATAGACTTACGAATGGCCCAATCCTGGATCAAGTGACGCGATGAGTTGGAATACTGGAGTGAAATGAAGAATGCAATGCACTCACGGTCCAAAACTCTGTGAAGACAGTTGCCTTCACGACAGCAGCGTTCGACATCATTAGCCTACGGAACCGACCAGACCAACTGTGAAGACACAGTAGTCAGTACTCGCTCGTCTCACTGGCAAAGAAGCTAGTATTCAGCTGACCTGTTACCATCGACATCTGCCATTCAACAAAGGACGGTGAGTTCATGAAGTCCATATATAGGCGGAAAACACTGACCCAAGACATATTTGTACAGCGTCGACCGATCAAAGCTCATACGCTTATCGTACCCTTGGAAGACGTCTGACATCTTGTCACAGGTTCCATCCTCCACTACACACTGTACTGCCGGGCCAACCATTCCCGTGTCGAGGAACAATGGATTGAGGCGGTAGTTGGGGACTTTCGTCTTGTAGGTACGGTCTTGACCATCGGTGACCACAATATCTCTCGAACCCGTCTCCCGATGCGAAAGGAGATGGAGCCTTGCACGTTGAGTCGTCTTCCAGGGTGTCGACGACTCCCAAAGTGGCCCGCTCGTCTGTCCCCTCCACTGCAAGCTCGTAAAAGGCCGCTCTTCCCACAGCGGATCGTGATTTTGCTCCAACTCGAATTGCTCGGTGATGATAGAGTGTACGTCGGCGAAGGTGGTTTGAACTCCGGGAGAGAAGAGTGGGGCGAGTGGTTGAGGGTGGTGTGAATAGACCCAAGAAGTGGTGGCGTGGAAGTGTCGGTATTGGGGGCTGTTGCAGACGTCAATGTAGGACTTGAAGTCACCGACCACGGAACCGATCGAGCCTGGGATTTCGGGAGGCATTTCGAGACCGGTGAGGTCCATAGAGGGCCAGCCGTAATCGAACTCGCCACCGACGACGCTGTCCGAAGGGCAGAAAACAGTCATTCCCCACCAGGGCTCTCTTCCTTTGAGTTCAGGCTTGAATGGGTCTCCGGTGAAATCATCTATAGGCGGATGGAAGTGAGTTATCTCCCGAAAGTGGTCGACGTCAAACAGTTCTCACATTCTCCTCGAGATATCAGGCCTTCCAAACGCTCCCGCTCGACCGCCGCAATTCCCACACGTGCTCCGTCGTGCCCGTTGTATGCAATCTTCATATCTGGAAGCTCATGCGCGAAGCGAGCCGTGAGCTTCACGATGCCGTAGGCGCGGTCGTGGTTATCAAGCTGGCCCTCACGAAGGACCACTCCGTTTACAACGCGAATGATCCAGGTCTGGTCGTATTCTGCGAGAAGATGTTCCAGCCGAAGTCGGATAGTTGCTGGCTTGAAAGCGCGATAAATATGGAGGTCTTTGTTGATGAGGTCGAATTCGTCGATTAGGAGAATTTTATGCGCTCTGGCAAACGCGTACCTACGGCGCAGTGAGGCAAAGAGACGAAGGGGACGGATCAAGGCATCAATCGAATCAGCGTGATGTTGCTGGAAGGTAACAAAAATCGGAGCTTGCGAAGTAACGTACCACTTGTCGAAGCCCTTCGGAGGCCGGCGCCCGTTCCTCCGAACGTACTCTGCAACAGCCTGCCGGAAGGTAGAGCTTTGACTGGCTTGAAGTCTGGCCCATTTCCGCTTTGCATCCGCCATCAGCGCCAATATCGGATGTGGCTTGCCCTCCTCGATGATCACCCTGCCGTCGCGCCTTACTGGCGGCATCTCCCCGCCCGGCTGTGATACCTTTTTTGTTTTGTCTCCAACCCGACCCTCCATTCCAGCAGCTTGTCCCGCAAGAGGACCACCAATGGCTCCAGCTCCTGCACCCTGTCCTATCGGGATCTGGAAGCCGTCCTCAAGCTGCTGCTTGCCTCGCCATTTGATGGCGTTCGCGGCTCTTTGGGGTATATATGGCCCAACAGCACCTTGCATTCGTAGCTTGACCCTTTGAGAGGACGGATTTGTGGAGTAGATGACGAAGTAGATGGCAAACATGAGGAAGATGCTGACGGGGACGAGGGGACCCCTGCGATTCAGAACGTAGAGTGGTCGAAGGAGGATGTTGCGAACGACATTGCGAATGCTATTTTGCTGTGCGGAAGCCCCTCCGCCGCTGAAGAATGGGCGACGGTGGGAAGGGAGTTGAAGAGGCGCGTTGGGGTCTGGGAATATAGAGGACCACATGCTTTGAGTGGACGCTCTCATAGGGCTAGTGGATGGATAGAGGGATGCAGAAGATTGCTTTCGGTGTGGAGTTGTTGTGCTGAAACGTGCTGAGCTGGACATGAGCGGCGATGTTTGGGCGGGGTACCGCGGTGTTGTGCTAGACATGGACGGCGAGCGTGGTGGGTTCATACTCACCCGGGGCGATTGCTGACCGTCGTCCTTCTTATACGAGGTCGCTGTAGAGGCCTCACGCGTCAGATGGGATACTCCTCTTCGCGATAGCACTAGACGCACCAGCAGCGCCTGCGCTGTCCATCTTAGCTCAGCTTGCGGCACCGGGACGACACGGCAGCTGCTGGTAAGCGTGAATATGGCGATACCAGTAAGTGTGTAGAAGTGGCTGTCGTCTTTAACTTGATGGCGCGCGGCGTGTTGGAAAAGGTTGAGAAAGAAGATGGCGTCAGAGCGTGAAAGTTGATAGGTGCTGCCTCCGCAAACTCCAGGGAGTGGGCTTGCGCATGCAGGAGCCCCTCGAAGGAAAGGGGAAAGTCCGTTCATCCGCATTGGATCCCATTTTGGTGTCGTTGTATGCTTCTTTTTTTGTTAGGAATGGAGAAACGAATGAGGATGGAACCAAGTGACACAGACGAGACCCGTGCGCCACACACGGCTTGCGGTTGTAGTCTGAACGCTATGTAATGTGTTCTTTAAAACAGCGATGGAGGGACAAATGGTATCTAATGCAAATTCACTGTCTACTATACAAAATCATTTAGAACATTTTCGATCAAGCGCCACGTCGGCCTCCTCAGTACGTCGCACTCAATACAGCGTTCGTCCACCCATTGGCCTCGAATCGACCCGCGAACTCTTCGAAGCATTGCTTGAGAGGTCCGTACTCTTTCAAAACGGCCGGGTCCATGTCCTCGTGATCGATCATCTCCACGTCCTCAGGGTTCGTGCCGGCTCCATCTTCGCCTGCGTCGAGACCTTTCGTCGCGGCTGCCCAGGCGCTTAACATCTCTTCGACCAAAGCGGTCCCTTCAGCAATCGTTTCTGGACTGTGCGACGAAGAGACAGTTGGCTCGGTTGCTGAGGCAAGTATTGGATTAGCGGTTGTCCCATGAGGTGCGGAAACAACGTACGAGTCTCGCTGAAGTCCTCTAAATCATCGGCTTTGCGCTTTGCGAGCTGCAGAGCGGCAAAGGATCAGCGAGACTCCAATTCAAGCAGAATGGGTAGAGGCACTAACCTTGATAACCTCGCTGGGGAAGTTGGCGAGCTCGGCGACGTGAATACCGAAACTCTGGTCACAGACGCCTGACAACAGAGTGTAAGCCACAAATTCTTCTCATCCACCAAGCTGAGAGCGACGTACCTGGCTCAACCTTGTAGAGAAGAGTGATTTCTTTTCCAGTCAATGAGTCTGGTTTTGGATCCACGTGGGCAACGACGTGGAAGTTTTTGACGTGCGGGACTTCTTGCGCAAGCGCTGTCAACTCATGGAAGTGCTAGGAACGTTGGGAGGTCAAGGTTTGTCGGAAGGAGTTCTTACAGAAACAATACTCACGCTGGCGAAGAGAACAGACGCCCGAACTTCGGTCGCCAAGTGTCTGTGAGAGTCAGAGTCAGAAAAAATGTCCGGAGGCCCGAGTCAGGGTACCCACTCTGAAATCGCCCAGGCAAGACCAAATCCGTCATAAGTTGATGTTCCGCGACCTACAAAAACAGAGTGTGAGCAAACATTAAGAATCGATGAAAGTGGTCAAAGCAAGCGCACCCAGCTCGTCAATGATGACCAAAGAGTCTCGCGTCGCAGTTTGTAGGATTGCCGCCGTCTCCAACATCTCCGCCATGAAAGTCGACACTCCCTTGAGCTGACTATCACCGGCACCGACACGGCAAAGGATAGAGTCGAATACGGGCATGTTGGCCTCAGTACAGGGAACGAAGCAGCCAATTTGAGCCATGAGTGCGATCACACCGGCCTGGCGAATGAAAGTGCTGAAAGTAAAAAAAAATGTCAGCAATGCAAAGGCAGCGGAATACGTTGAAGCTGAAACTCAACGATTTTCCACCCATATTCGGACCAGTGAGAATGATGAGCTCGCTGACGTCTGCCATAAGAATGATTAGTCGCTACTGAATGTGCTCAGCAAAATGGCCTTACCTCGCTCGAGCTTCACATCATTCGCGATGAAGCTGATGCCGTCTTGTACTTCAAGACAAGGATGACGGGCGTCAACGAGGTTGAGGTTGCCCTCGCCTAAATGGGAAGGTCATCAGCGCTTGTCATTCGGGAAGCGAGGTTACGAGAGCTAACCCTTGGCGTAGACTTTTGGCTTCACGTATGAGATTGGGGCATTTAGAGACGCAGCGGCAAGACTGAATGTAACTAGTGAGATCGAGAGAGTCGGGTGGGAAAATGGAGGAGCTCACCTTGCGATGACATCGACGTGAGCGAGGACGGTATTCAAACTCTCGAGAACAGGGCAGTAGGAGGCTGTTCGGGAAAAGGTTTCAGCAAGCGCCACAGTCTCGATATGTCTGGATGTCTTTACCAGCAATCGAAATAACCTCCTTGACAAGCGTGCTTTGCTTCTTTTCATAGCTCTTCGTCAAATCCTTATAGTCGTCATTCAAAGTCCTCATTGTCTTTGTCGTGAAAATGACACCATTCGCTTTCGAAGTGAGCTCAGAGTATTTGCTCTTGCCCTTGATCACTGTCGCTTCCTGTAACCTTTCGCCTCATCAGCGATCTAGTGTCAAGATTTCGAACAGCTCAAGACACGGACCTTCCTCGTCAAACGGAACGAGTAACCATAAGTGGTGTGTTGCTCGAAGTGAAGTGTCTTGTTATCGGTGTCCATGTCGAGGTCTCGGGCAACAGCAATGTGCTCGCTATCAAGCCCATCGCGGACTTCCTCGAGCTTTTCCTTGAGAGTAGCCAGGGCGTCGTCAAACTCAGGCTTGATAACGTAGTTGTGCCTATCGAGCTCGTCTAGGTCGATAGTGGTTTCGACCATCGCCTGGAGGTTGGCAAGGCCGGCCAAATGCTCCTGGAATGGGCAAGCTGCGGATTAGCAGGAGCAAGGCTGATACAGGTGAAGGAACAAACGCGAATCTTGACGAGATACTGCTCTTCAATTAGTGCTGGCCACTTTTCGTTCGCTTGTCCGCCGTTCTCGAGCACAGTGATGAGACCCGGAAGAAGAAGTATAGCTTGGTAGACGCGAACGACGTCCTCGAGGTTCGCAGCGCCCTTCTGGAATCGCTTAGAGATACGGTTGAAGTCTGGCATTGACTTGAGGTAGTCGTCCTAAAGCTCTATATGGCTCAGCCATCTATTTGAGAGACCATGCGCCTGCGAAGCGGACTCACGACGACCGCCTGGCGAAGCTCGACGTCCTCGTACATGCACTCGACAAGGTCCTGCCGTTGTTCTGCGAAGGCGAGAATCGCAAAGCGTTAATGATGGGATGATGTTGGGCGCAAAAGAATACTAACCAATGCTGTGCAAGTTGACCAGCGGTTGCTTGAGCCACTGTGCAAGGAGTCGAGTACCTTGTGCGGTCCTGCACCTGTTGAGGAGACCAAACAGGGACATGTTCTTATTTGATCCTCCCATTCCCGTTGGATCCGGCATTACTAGTTTCCGGCGTTTAAGCTTGCATCATCTCGTTCGTTTGAATGAAAGGGCCTACGATTCAGTGCGCGAAGAGCGCTTGCGTCGAGCTTCATGTATTGAGAAAGGTCGTGGTGTTTGAGACGGTACGCGCCAAAGTTGGTGTCCTCAGACATGAGGGAGAGATATGAAATAAGGGCTGCAGTAGCGGACATGGCATGTTTGAGGTCAAACTCGGCTGTGAAATTCGGTCAGCGAAAAGTACAGGTTGTGCAAAGGTGAAGCAGGGGGCTCACGACGTGCAGCTGCGCCAACAGTCCCACGAAGAAGGCGATTCAGGTCTTGCTCGACGTCATTGGAGTTGAATTCGCCTGAAAAGTGCGAGGTTTTGTGAGTCTGACGCGCAGCTTCGAACGCTCGCGAAAGACGCACTCTTCTTGCGATCGGTGACGACAATGTTGCAGCGGTCGACGAGCATTCGTATTTTCGAGAGGTCGTAATCACTAGTCTTGCCGTCTTCGGGTAACAGTACCTCCTTGACACCTAGCTGGATGAGTAGCGACTGAAGTTGGGACGCAAGTGGGGTAAGCTCCGATTCCCATCTCGCTTCTTTATATCTCCCGAAATCACAAATGAGCCAACGCACCTCGGTATTTGAGAACAGGTCGTTATCTACGAACTCGCTGACTCCCATCTCTCGCAGCGAGGTATCCGCGAAGGCGACTCCAACAGTCTTGACATTGTCCTTGACCACGACCTTCAGCGCGAGGATGACAGGAGCGGCGAGCATGTCAGTATGGGCGAATAGAAGCTCCTCGACAGCTGCCAAGTTTCCCGGGCTGGCGCTCTTGGCGAGCTTCCACTTGTTTGACGCCTTGCTCCCATCCGACTCGTAGATTTCGATGCGCAGTTGCTTGGTGGTGAGGGCGTCGCGAAGGAAACCTTGAGCGACGGCTGTAGAAAGGGTGCAGGAAGCAAGTCCTTTGGAGGTGGCGGTGGATTTGCCGAGGTACTTGAGAACACTTTGCGTCCTAAAGTGATTGGTGGCGACGTAGATCGCGTCGACGCCGTGTGCGGTGAAGAACTCCTGCGATGCCAATGTATACTGTTAGCATCTTTCACCTTTCCAATTCCCGAGTAGCTTACACCGCGATCAAAGAGCCTGACAGTGCCGCTTGGTGTCTGCGCGCGTGCAAGAGAAAGTGGAGGTGGTCAGCACGCGAGACGCGACTGGTCATGGCCTCGCACGAAACACGCTCGCGAGGCTTGCTGTGGCTCAGCAGTGAATGTAAGGATGAGCTCACGGGCGGTAGCTTCCGAACGGCAGCACAGAATCCATCGTCAACCGCCGCGTCCGCCGCGCTTTGAGCTTTTGGGTTCGCAGCCGAATACATCTTGGGTTCCTTTTGCTATCGAGAGCTGAAAGGATGGACAAGAGGAGAATATAGCCGTGGGTGGGGGTTGTGCGAGCTGGATCAAGCGAGGTGCCAGCGCGTCCGGTAAATTGCGTCTTTAATTTTTTCCATTGGTTTCAAAAGATTTGAACGCGCTCTGGACGTTCCATCCTCTTTCTTTCTCACTCCACTTCCCCAGGTATAAATATATTCTTTGGACTCGATATAAGAAGGAAACTCATCTGATGCCGCGTCACAGACCTCACTCGGTTTTCTACGCCACCGAACAACTCGAACTTGAAGCCACACGACTCGGAGTCAACCACCCGCAAAATGGTCGACCTCAATCTCAAATCTGGCCCTTCCATCGACAAATCTCAATCATCCACCTACTCTGAAGTAAGTTATCTGGATTTATGTGGCGACGGGCGCTTCTGACAATGTGACGACCATTGCAACCCTGCTTCGCAGACCACTCTCGAAGTCGCCTTCTCGGACTCGGACCTTCTCAAGCGCACCCTCGACGCCCACTTCAGATCTGGTTCCTCAACTGCAGCCGGAAACTTCGTCGATATCGAAGACCTAGCGCCAAATGCAACTGCCACGCAAGTCGCACAACTCGCCGGATCTCGCTTCGCTAGACTTGGAGCTGGCCAAAGCAACGGTCTATCGCTGGCAATCGGTCCGTCTTATTTTTCTTGGGTTTTGTTGCGGGGGAGTCCGAAATGCTCATGGCTCGTCAATGTCAAGTTGTCGCGTCCACGATGGGCACCGAGGAAGGAGTTGGAGACCACAGTTCTGCAAAAATTCTTGGATTCATGGAGCGCAAAATTGGGGAAGGAGCCAGCGGTATCAGCTTGGTCACTCCCACTTTCGACCCCATCCACAGCACCGCGTTCGAGCACACTGCCGTCAACGGTGAGGAGGATTGCTGCTTGAGGGGTTATGAGAGACGGAGGAGCTGACGTACGTGCTCTGCGGTAGTCTTCGAAATGGATGTCAAGCCAATCCTCGAGCTTCTGAGCGGCGAGGCCACCTCGACTTCCCGTGCCACCGGTATCTCCGCGGACTTCAAAAATTTCAAGCTCATCTTCAAAATCCAGTCCCAGCTCTGGTCCGACGAAATCAGGAGCTTTACGATTGCCGAAGTTACGAAGTTTGCTTCGTTCCTATCCCTCCCCGGCATCCAAGCGCTCGCGCAAGCCTTCCCAGTCTTCCACGACGTCCTCACTGGCGAACCTGGTCGTCGCCTGACGGAGCTCCTTTCGCCCTATTTTTTGGATGTCGGCGGCTTCGTGAAGCTTTTGGTCGATAATCAAGCTCTCGTCACCGCCTCCACGGTACTCTACGCCGTCCAGGGCAAAGGAGAGTGTTGGGAGCCAGGAGACCTCGACATTGTCACCCCTCAAGAATCAGGCCCCCGCTTCTACGAGTATCTCACCGGTCAAGGATGGGAGCTTGATCGCCACGCTACAATGAGCAAGTCTTACAAATACGGCTATGGAACGATGTCAGCGTATTGGGTGGTATACAAGAAAGAAGGGCGCTCGATCGATGTCGGCTACCCACAGCCGGCCGACATCAGCCCTATGGATTTTCTCTTGTGCGCTTTTCTTTTTGTCATAGTCTCAATTCATGAAGATCCAATACTGACCCCAAACATCTTCTTTAGTAATTACGTAAGAACTCCTCTTGATTCTTGACACAATTGCAAGTCACTCTTGCTTACCCGAATATTTCCAGCACTCGACGCCAGTCATGGCTTTCTTCACCGGGAGTATCATCTCACACCACTTTCTCCCTCTCACTCTGAACCACAAGCTCCGACGCGCCCGTATCGGCGTTGGATGTACCGACTCTGGGACATTCGCAGGCGTCCAGAAGTACCGTGCGCGAGGCTACGAGGAAGTCTCTGGCGACAGAGCGGCTGATGGAGCTGACTGTGAGGATGTTTGGAGTATTGCGGTTGAGTTTTAGGCTGGTAGAACAGCTCGATGGTTAGCATTGGTTAGAATCCGCCGAGAGTGTAGCTTAGTTCGATAATCTGTTTGTGCTCTTCAATCAGTCTGGAGCTTTATTCAACTGATCACTTTTAAGATTCTTTCCTCTTGCTCCGAAGGTAGTCAGAGCAACTTGGCGAGAGCATGCAAGTTGGCGACTTGAAAAGTAATGAGCCGCAAGTGCGCATATGCAAAGTTATACATGATGTTTCGTTGCAGGGTTGAATCACGTAGGAGAGACATTCCTCGAGAATATACATCAATGGTGCTTAGACCTGCTCAATTTGATCCACCTCATTTTTCCCTCCAGCACCAATATCTTCGACAAAGGCCTCCTCTCCCGCCGGCTTGTCTTGGTGAAGGATGGTGACGGGTCCCTCCTGGACTTCTCTCTCCCGTCTGAGCTCATCCATGACTTTATTGTTCGCTCCCCATGGACTTGCGCACTGCCAAAGTCTGTCAACTTCCTCGAGCCTAGGTTGTGTACTTGTGATCAGCCCTCTGCCAGAAGTAAAGACGATTTTGGGAAAACATACGGCACGTTCTTTGTCTCGGGGAGTAAGAAGATAAGGTATGGAATCGAAAGAACTTGCATGCAAGCAAAAAATAGGTAGACCCTGTACCGGTGAAGAAGTTGTCAGCACATTCCATCTGCTTCGCAAAGTGGAAACTTTTCCCACCCGTAGCCCATTCCTTCGAACTATTAAAAAAGTTAGTCAGCCGGTGAAAGAACAGATGAACTGGAAGACCACTTACCATCTGAGGAGTAAAGCGGGCGATAAGGAAGTTCCAGAACTTTTGGATAGTGTCAGCGCTTGTTTTTGGACGCCTCAGTAGTATGACTCGCTACGCACCCAGTTGCTAGTCGCCGCGACTGTCTGAGAGACCATGCGAACTCCTCCCGGGAAGGATTCGGCGCAAACGACCCAAGGAGTTCCATTCCAGGAGATCTGACAAAGTAAAAGTTTAAGTGGCGCATTCGCGAGGGCTGTGATGAAATTTTGCTCACGGCGTAGAAGAAGGTCCAGATGTAGAAGAACGCGACTGAAGCTTGTCCCCCGGACGTCAAGGTGGTCGATGGGTGAAGTTGGGGCTTGTCGACAGCAATCAAAGCACCAATAACGTACATTGAGATGGCACCGCCGACAGCTCCGAGTATCAAGATGTTTCGACGTCCCCAACGATCGATTATCAAGAAAGCCCAGATGAGAGAGCATATAGCCTTCATGACTCCAAATACCTATCCACAAAAGCGTAAGTTTGTGCTCCAAATCGCAGACGGAAATAGCAGACGCACTCCAGTTGTGAGAAGAGAGGTGTTGCTGCCGGTGATACCAATGCTCTTGAATATAGTGGGAGAATAGTAGTTGACGGCGTCTAAAAGTGGTGTCAGCCCTGCACTTGAAATTTTTTAAAAACGTCCTCTCACTGATGCCAGTTCCGTTTTGCCACATGAAGAGCATCGTCACAATGATTAACCGCCGGGCCAATGTCCAGCGGCCAAAGACCTACGAGATTCCGATCTTTCAGCGGCAGATTTTGGGGCTTCGCGCCTGTGATGAAAAGCTTACCATCTTGAACGGCGACCAGAAGCCGACGCCGACAGCCGTGCGGTCATGTTCCAGCTGGATGTCAATGAGGTTCACTTCCTCAATGAGATAAGGATCCTCCATGTCTAACTTTCGAAGGTACTGCAAATTCAACGTAGTCAGCTTGCCAGGGTCATACCATTGTTGTCTCGCGCGCTTACGCAGAGGTTTTTGATCGCTTCATCACGTCGATTGCGAGATACGAGCCACCGGGGGGACTCCTGAGGTTCCATTTTGTCAGTCTTATATCTTAGCATAACTTCTGAGGAAATGGACTAACCCGAAGGACGAGGGGAATTCCAATAGCAAATAACCCGCCAGGGATCAGCTGCACTGCGAACCTACGAAGGAGACTTCTCTCAGTGTAGCTCTATGCCTCAATGAGTAAAAAGAGAAGCACGGTATGAGCCACTATTGAAGAAGAGCCATCAGTGAAGAACTCTCCGTCGCAATGGAGAGAAGTGTGACTGACCTGCTTGCGACTGGCAGGAATGTGCTGTGAAATTCCATAGTTGATCCAGACTTTGTGGATTGAATCGTCAGACTCCCGAAACTTGGAAAAGACTCGATTGGACACAAACTCACAGCCAACCAATCCACCTGCAGACGGGGTTTCGCAGGCATGTTCTGTAAGCGCTCACTGGAAAAGATGAGAACAGAGCACACCAATTTGCCACGCAATTTCGTACATTCCAACCAGCTGTCCTCTGATGGCTGGTGGAGATATCTCACTAATATAAAGTGGCGTCAAGTTGGACGCCGCGCCAATTCCGAGACCTGGTAGTTCGAACGTCAGCCCATGCTCGAGCAAGATGCAGGGAAAAGGTAAGTGTCAAAGTGGTTACTCACCGGCCAGCACACGACCAGCGTATATAGGACCTGAAAGCTACTATTAGCATTTAACAACGGCATCAAGGATTCTGCACTCGCCCAATCCTCGAGCGCCATTGGCGGCCAGCATAATTCCGGCGCCGAGTACAAAGACCAGGGCGCTCAATAGTAGCCCCCACTTTCGGCCACTTAATTAGTACAGTATCAGTTTCTATTCTTCATCGCAAAAATATTCCTAAAGACTCACAGGACATTACCAGCTGGATAGCCTAGGAGCGAGCCGAAGAAAGCGCCGGCTTGGTAGAGACTGACAATGTCTGACCGGTGGCAAAAAAAGAGTTCTTCAGTAAAGATTCCGTTTTGGACTCGATTGACCTACTGGCTGAAATGGTACTGAATTCAGCTGCTGTCTTGTGTTTCAGGTCGAGCTTGAACTCCTCTTTGAAGCTCGCCACTGAGATTGTCGTTCCTATGAAAGCTGTGGGGGAAAGCAGCAACGGCGAGGCACAATCAGCTGAGGAAGATTCTCTGCGGACGACAGTGAGCTCACCGGAATCATAGCCAATCATCTTTTTATGAGGAGTCCGTAGTGAGCATGCAGATTCTGATACAACGGGCTGGAAAAAACGATCTCACGACAGCTGCTGAGGCAGCAATAATTGCACAGGCATAGATCCGCCTGCAACAAGTTATCTGGCTCTTCAGAAAAAACTCGGCATAATGAAAGCGAGGCACACGCTCACCAGTTGTAGACCTGCGGAGGCGTATAGGTCGTCTCAACTCTTTTGAAGCCCATTTTGAGAAGGTTGGGATTAGTCTCTGTGAAGATGAAGATGAAGTGAAGTGATAAGAAGAGGGAAGAAGAGAGAGAGGACGCACGTTGACAGGTGAATGGAGTCTGCCCGGGTCTCCACTGTGGCCCCGCTACTCCTGACGTTGAACAATTTATCCGTTCTCGGTGGCCCGGATGTCATCCGTTGCCTCTAGCGCTATGAAACTTGGATTTGCTAGCAATTCGAATGAATACAGTGAAAAATACCTGCACCGTGGTATTTGGGCCAGCGCGAATATTCAAAACGCAAGAGGCCAGCGGCGTTCTCGAGTTTCATAAGACGAGGAGCTCCGCGTTTTCAGTGGAAGTTTGACCCTTGAAGCGAGGAATACCGACGTGCGTGTGGCGGGTCATTGTTATATTATCCGTCACCTTCTGAGGGTAGCGAGGAAGGGGCGGTGTCGAAGGGCGATGGATAAAGTGCACATGTGGACTGGCGCGCACTCGAAATCTAGAAAGCTGATCAGCAGAGCTCAAACCTGGAGAACATCGACTCGAGATCTTTCCTTCTGGTCAAACACAGCGTTAACTATGCAGCTGTGCAGTGTAGTCGACGACGTCGTTCCGAGTCGTTCGCCAGTCATCCAGATGATTTGCTGCGCAACTTCGCCCCGAGGTGTCACGCTCGCTTCCCCTCTTTGTCTTCAACCACTTCGCCTCAAGGCTCGGAACCGCCCAGGCGGCACATCCTGGCCAAGAGTTCCACCTCGAGAGGTCACGCTCTCGCTCTCCCGAACAATCGCGACTCTCAGGCCTCGTCAGTCCGAGTCAATTCGTAAGATGCCGAGCATCTCAACTCAAACGAATCCAATGGGAAGCTACGATCAAGCTCACACAGTAAGATCACACTTCACTTCGAAAGATTTGGGCTTACACGACGTTTCATACTTCCCCGCGAGGTCCATCCCAGTGCTACCTCTAAGCTCTCCCAGCTTCGCCAGCCGGCAAACCTCCCCCTCGATGTCGTTGAAAAGATAGCTACCTTTCTACCTCTTTCCTCGGTCGAAGCTCTTTCCCAAGCCTTCCCTCGTTGTCGCACAATCCTCGCTACTGAGCCAGCTCTGCGCATCTCCGCGATTCTCAAACCATACTTCTCCGACATCAAGGAGTTTGCGAAGGTCCTCGTCGATACGAAATGTATCATTAGTGGCTCGATGGCTCTCTATATGTTTCAAGGAACAGGAGAAACGTGGTATCCGGGCGACTTGGATCTTGTGGCCCCGCCGACTTGGGATCCTTCGATGTCGAACGTCAACATTATTAGCTATCTCGAGTCGCAAGGATGGATTGAGGATGCCGCTCTCGCGAGCAAGAAGGAATACATACAAAGAAATGGACTCATGGGAGAGGGAACCACAATCGCAGGCTACAAGTGCTTCAGGAAGGAAGAGCTTACCATCGATATTGTTACCCCAAGTCACTTCAAGCCCAAAGATTATATTTGGCGTGTATTGTTCTGCCTTATTGAAGGACTGAAGGATCTCTGGAGCTGACAGCCTCGGATTCCTTCTACAGCACCTACGTAAGCTCGCGAAGTGTACCCTCGGATTGGCTTTGAACTGAAGTTCGTCCCCGGCCCCTTCAGCACTCCACCCTTCCTATGGGATTTTTCGACGGAGAATCTATCGTGCATTATTTCCCCGAGCTTACCTCGAATCACAAGTTTCAGCGATCGACTCACGGGCAAAGCGACAGGCAGCACGAGAAAGCAAAGCTAGCAATCAAGAAGTACGTGGGGCGAGGGTATAAGAGGGTCGGAGGATTCGCAATTCCCGTCGAGGCGGGATTTGTCGACGTGATAGAATCACTAGGATCCGAGATCTGGACGGCGGAGGTGCAGCTGTAGGTGCTACTTGATCGGCAGTGGAAAGTCGGAAAAGGCGCACGTCTCGTCTGAAGTAGCTTTCTTCCTCTCCTTTCGTAGCTGTAACGGGGAATACATAATCATTTTCGCACGAGAAGAGCGCGACACGATATGAAAAAGGGAACGTCGCACAAAGCACACCCGATGTTTCATCGCCTTGTCCATCCGTCGAGGCTTAATGGTGCGAAGGGGGCCGACGAGCCTTTGAGAAGAGCCAGTGTTTAGCAATTGTTGACGGTGAAGTGTTTCTTCTGCGCAAGAAAAGGCCCCGGTGACTCTGAGATTCGGATACCGCCGCCGTTCCTCCAGCCTGAAGGTCCACGACACTCGCAAATTTCGAGCACCCGCCTACTCAATGAGCCCAAATGCTCACAGCGAGGATACACTCTGTGCCCTCTCCCTAGAACACAACATGTGGGAGCACTGGATGCTCACGCTGAGGGACCACCGTCTTGACCGCCAATCTCAGCCACATGAAGGGGCCTCGTCTGGAGCTATGCCGACAAACATTTCCAACTCCCGTCTACCTAGACCCGACGTACGCGTTCCATGCGTCTTCCCTCTTCAGTGGTGCGCCGCCTCACTGCTAGCTCCCTTGAGCGCACTCTCGTCCCGTACTCCCATCTCTCCAGAGGTGAATTGCTTGGCCCACTGTAGATTATCGAGTGGATTAATTTGCTGTCGTAAATATCCGCCCGGGCGCAGTAGGTGATGGAAGAGATGTTGTGAACGTGAGCGCACCATCATGGAAGGGATTCGGCGAGTTGGCTCTGTGTGGCGCCACTGTAGGAACGAAAGGGTTCGAGTCAGCTTGCTATCCTATCTACGGTTGTTCGCCCATGAAGTGTTCCTGTTCCCGCTGCCACTGCCCGCTGCCTCTGCCGACACACCAATGCGCGCCTTCCTGATCAACCCGCCGACGCCCGCCTGCCCGCCGTACCCCATGCGAGCAGCGCCAATTGCTTCCTCCGCACACATTTACTAACCTCCTTCTCAGCCGAGTAGCTCCAAACGCCCCAAGTAGCGAGTCCGACGCCGAGAGCGACGTAGACGGTGCTGGCCCTCCAGTTTGCGGGTCGGGTCCACCATCCACCTGGGTAAGACCAAGTATAGTATCACGAGGATGTTAGTGATATTCTATATGCTGTAAGGGGCGTGCAGCGGCGTTGGCTGACCTGCGGGTGACCAGACCTCCTTTGGGTAAGGGTATTGGGCGCCTCCAGACTGTAGCACGGCGTTGTGTGTTAGCCTTTGCCCCATGCCTGGATCAAAATATCAAACGTACGAGTTTGATTGTTGATGGTCGCATTTTGAGGAAAGGTGGAGGTGAAAGAGCCAGGGGTGGCCTTTCGTTCTTGATCTTCAACCGCAACCTCAAACCGCAACGAAACTCAAATCGTCACTCTTCCTGTTTCAAATACATCTACACCTACTCCAAACCCAACCTTCGACAAGCAGCGCCCCGCCCTCCCATCTATCAC
>JASZXU010000308.1:0-25888 GCA_035521515.1 Phenoliferia sp. Uapishka_3 | reverse complement strand
AAGAGAAAGCAAAGTTCAGCTCCTGAGTTGAAGCTGATTCGGTTTCGGCAAGTCGCGCGTATCAGCTCTTGACTCAAGAGGATGAACTCCCGCACTGTGCGTATATACCAAATATAAATTCTACATCACCGCACAACTAGCACAACACCCCGCCTCCTCTCTATCCCTGCCCAACGTATCCGGATGCGCCCCAAGACCACCAACACTAAAGCTCCTCCTCCTATCCATCTCCAGTCCACTACCTCCTTTCCCAGTCCTCTTCATCGTCAATTTTTCGCCCCCACCATAACTCCGTCCTTCTTTCGCCGCGCGTTCTCTCGCATCTGCCATCCAGCCCACATTTCCATTGAAGTCCTCTTCGCCGTTTCCGCCGATACCATTCAGGTGAGAGGTGTAGGCGGCTTTGGAGGCGGCGGTGGCGCGTACGATGGAGGAAAAGGCGGAGTCGATGTTGACGCGGTTTTTTGCGGAGGTCTCGTAGAAGAGTCCGCCGGAGGAACGCGAGAAGGAGAGACCGGTTTGCGCGGAGATTTGTCGAGTTGTTTGGGGGACGTCGCATTTGTTGCCTGGGTGGATGAGGAATGGAGTTAGTTTTGTGCGAGTTGAGAGAGACAAAAAAAAAGAGCGGAGAAAGTGGGGGAAGTGAGGGGATTAGCTTACCGATGAGGATGAATGGAAAGGGTGTATTCTCTGGTGTGTTCTCTGTTGTTGGGTTGTCGTGTGGTGATTTTACTTTACGTATTCTGTGAGAATAGGAGGCGGTCGTCAGGTGCTGGTCAGGCGGTGTCAGGAGGGAGAGCTGTGAGGGTGTGGACAAACGTGTGTAGAAATGTTGGTACAAGGTCGAAAGAAGTTTGCGAGTCGATGGCGTAGCTATTCGGTTTCCAAGGAAGTGGAAAAATAAGGGAGACACATGTCCAGTCAGCGCTCATCCCCACATCGGACTTGCTTGCCCGATCTACAGCTCCTACGCCAGCCCGCTCACAACTCGACTCACCAAATCAAGAAACCATCTCCTTCCCTGACCGTTCCCTCTCCCCAAAGCCCTCTATACTCCTCCTGCCCGGCGGTATCGACAATCTCTACGGCGTACTCAATCCCGTCGACGGTGAGGTTTATTGAATACGAGTCCTCGATTGTTGGATCCCATTCTTCCGAGAAGTCCCGTTTGAGTAAGGCGGTTGTTATTGATGATTTTCCTACACCGCCGTCGCCTGTTTGAGTGGAGAAAGTGGGAGGTGGTCAGCCTGGCGCGCTGGGGAGAGGGAAGGAGCTGTGTTTGCAGGAGCGTTGACGGTGCGGAGGTCTGAGACAAGCGTAGGCATGAGAGACAAGCTGAGTGGTGGTTGGCGCACTGTTCGCTCTGGCGAAGTGGGTCGAGTACGGCGGGTGTCGAGATTGAAGACGCGACTGGCGCGACGCCGCCCGTAGATGGCGCGAGCAGTTTCGAGCTCTCTGGTCGCCCTGAGACCCACCTAGACGACGCCTACCTCGTCCCACTATGGCCACTGCTCCCAGTCGTAGTGCTCATCTGTTACGGGCTGTTGACTTGAAGTGCGGGCGAGGGAGGAATGAGTCGCAGATTGAGTGAGATTTGCTCACCTACTACTACTAGTTTGAGGGGAATTGGAGTCATGCTGTTCTTAATGGGGTTAAACGAGTGTAAGAGATGTCGATTCTAAGTTGAGATGTACGCTGAGTTGAATCTTGAAGTGAGGATCGACAATCAACCCCGCTCAATTCTGAAATCAATTATTAAATTTACAAAACTCATCAATTTCCTCACTTGGCACCTCCACATTTTTCATCTTTCGCCTTCAAACTGCCCACCCACGCGACGTTCGGCCATGTCGCCCTCTTTGTTCTCACTTTCATCTTCTGCATCTCCAACAGAAGCACTCCCAACTCTAGCCGACGCAGAATCGACTCATTCATCCGACGAGGACAGCAGTTCAGATGCTGGCTCATCAACCAGCGAATACATCGCTCCTCTTAGCGGTCATGCTCCAGATCCGAGTATCGATGGAACCAGTGTTACCGGTGGTGAGGGTGGTGTAAGGGCAGAGAAGGAAGAAGAAGTCGGCGAGGAACAGAAGCAGGTAAGCAATCTCACTTTCTAGTCGTTGTATGGCGCCCGTGGGAGGTTTTAAGGAGCTACTCCGTCGATGGGGAGTTCTAGCCCTTCGAAAGAGGATCGCAGATTATGCGTAGGCAGCTGGACACCTGCGCGCACAGTCACACGACTCCGAGCAACTTACAAATCGGTCGCAGCTCGTATTGCTTCACAGCATGGCGAGCTACCATTCGATTTTCCGGTTGCTACAAATGTGCCCTGCTTCAAACTTTCCGCGTTTGCGAGCGCTCGAAAGACGGCGCGACTTGGAAGCAAGCGCATTGGCCAGCCTCGTTCTCTCTTGTGCGTGTATGCTCTGGAGGAACGAGTCTTGGTCAATTAGACTGGCTACAAAGTAGCCAGCAAATGGTAGCGTAAGTCGCTCTTTTTTGCGCTTCAAAAGATGCGGCCGACGGAGCCGACATCTCCGAGCTACCATGAGGGAGGAGCAGCTACGCTCGGCGCTCAGGGCGTGGCTTTCTTACTTCTGTTGACTTGTTTTGGATTCAAGAGCTTCGGCTCGAGGTACACTCTGGGCTGCAAACGGACATGTTCTCGGAGCTGGTTGCTCGATTCGGCGAGATGACCCCCAGTCCAGCTACTCCGAACTACTTTGGTGAATTTATCATCTTTACAAGCTTTGGAGGTTAGAAGGCCTGTTTTTTTATAACACTTCGGCTTTTGTGATGCATAGAGAAGCCTCTTTGACGGAGTGGCGAAGGGAGGTTCAGAATTCGCCAACGGAGGTTTGTTTTGCATGGCTACGGAGCTTCACCAGATTAAAGTCTGCTTCCGTTTTAGTACTCTAACTGAGCACATCAATAATGAACTTTATCAATCGTCGGATTGCGGGGTTTGTCACTGACCATCGTTCGCATCCACAGGCGGCACTCCGAATCAAGAGCGAAGCAAACGCTCTTTTCTCTGGTAAGATTTATCAGGCACTTTCTTTACTTCCACTGCATCCCTGACTCCTGATCGCCTTTCGCAGCCTCAAAATATCGCGACTCGTTAGATCTCTACACTGCTTCCCTCAACAAAAATCCGTTCGACGCGATCGTTTGGAGTAACCGTGAGTTTTTTTCTTCCTTCTGTATCCTCTGCACCTCACTGATCCTCTTCGACTCTCCAGGCGCTGCCGTTCGGCTGAAGTTGGAGGAGTACGGACTTGCGATCGCTGATGCCAGTCAGTCTTCTCCACGCGCCAGTCTCACCTTACTTGGACTAATCTCTTTCGTCCTTTTTTTAGCACGAGCGATCGAGCTCAACCCCAAACACGTCAAGGTGGGCTCATTTCTTTACCTGCCTGCACTCGAGCTCACTCTCGTCTTTTTCGCAGGCCTACTTCCGACGAGCGACCGCCAACCTGTCGATCATGAAGCCAAAAGCAGCTGTCACCGACCTGAAGCGAGTCAGTATCTCCTTACCTCCATTCGTTAGCGCCTTCGATCTTTGTTTACCTGCGAGTCCTTCTTCCCCAGGTCCTCCAACTCGAGCCCAACAACGCCACCGCCAAAGCTCAACTCGACGCCACCCAGAAACTCCTCCGACGACTCCAATTCGAAGCTGCCATCTCCTCCAAAGACGAAGTAGCAACCTCCATCAAAGTCTGTTCCCCTCCTCCCCTCTCTATTCCCTCGCTGACCTCCTTCCCCCTCTCACAGATCCGCGACCAACTCGCCTCCGGAATCGCACCCCTCGACAAAGACTACGCCGGTCCCCAACTTTCTGTCGATGGATTACCGAGCGTTGAATTCGTGGAGAGTCTGCTGGAGTGGTTCAAAGACGGGAAAGTGTTGCCGAGGAGGATTGCGTGGCAGATTGTGCTTGGGGCGCAGGAAGTGTTGGCGAGTGAGAAGACTTTGGTGGAATGTGAGGTGCCGGAGGGGGAGACTATCAATGTGTGAGCTCTCGTTCTTTTTGTTTTGGGTGGAAGACGAAGGATGGGGGAGAGTGGATCAGATCGGAAGTGGGAAGAAGAGCTGACGATTGGGGTTTCGCAGGATTGGAGACACTCACGGTCAATATTACGATTTCCTACACCTCCTCACCCTTACCGGGAAGCCGAGTGCGACACATACCCTACTGTTCAATGGTGATTTCGTGGATCGAGGATCTTGGAGTACGGAGATTGTTTTGGTCCTGTTCGCCTACAAATGTACGCTCGCTTTGGAACGTTGGCATGTTTCGAGACTTTCACTGACCTTGCAATTTCTGTTTGCATAGGGCTGTACCCGACAAAGGTCTTCCTCAACCGAGGAAACCACGAGACGGCCGACATGAACAAGGTGCGTTCCAACCTATCTTTCGACTCCATCACATAGCCGCTGCTGACCTGTTGTTCTTTTTTTCGCAGGTCTATGGCTTTGAAGGAGAGACCAAAAAGAAGTACTCTGAGTTGACTTACAAGCTCTTCGAGGAGGCCTTCACCGCTCGTGCGGCCTCCACTCAGCCCGCTGTAGACACTCGCACTGACACTCTCCTACTCTCGCAGTACCTCTCGCCACCCTCGTCTCCGCCACTCTTCCACCACGAGCCGACGCTTCACCGAATCCCAAGAACCCAACACTCCACAACGGTATCAAGCGGTTCTTCGTCGTGCACGGTACGCTCTCTCCACTTCCCTCTTTTTATCGCGGCGCTGATAGTATTCTTTCCATTCACTAGGCGGTCTCTTCAGCCGAGAAGACGTCCTCCTCTCCGAAATCCGGGATGTCGACCGAATCAAGCAAAAACAACCGGGTCAAGAGGGACTCATGTGCGAGATGCTGTGGACAGATCCGCAAGATCAAAATGGAAGGGGGCCGTCAAAGCGGGTGAGTGAAGTTGACCCTCTTGGGCATCAGTGGAGATCTCTGATTGAGTCTTTTGGAAATGTAGGGAGTCGGAATTGGCTTCGGGCCGGATATTACAAAGAGGTGGACGGAGAAGAATGAGGTGACGGCGGTTATCCGGTCGCATGAGGTTCGACAGGTGAGACGTTTTGTTTTTTGATGACTGGAAAGAATATTTGCTGAATCATGACTGCCAGGGAGGATACTCGGTGGAGCACAACGGCCTCTTGATCACCGTATTCTCCGTAAGCCCTCTTCCTTTCCTTCTTGCTTCCTCGAGCCTCGCTAACTTTGTTTTCTCACTGTCTAGTCACCGAACTACGTGCGCCGCAGTTTTTTCCTTTTCCTTCAAACGCGAGTCGCATACTGAATGTCCAACTGCAACAGGTCGACCAAGTCGGCAACCTCGCCGCCTTCGCGACCATCGACGCGACTGGAGAAATGAATTTCACCACCTTCAAGGAGCAGCCACACCCCAATATCAAGCCTATGGCGTATGCCGGTGGGTTCGGTTTATGATATCATCACAGCAGTAGCAGCAGTAGAGGAATCGACAATCGGAATATTATTCGCATTTTTTTCTTGCAGACTTGAAGCGCGAGTTGGGAATCGCCGTGTTGCTTCAGAGGTCTTTCGATGTGTACTGATTCTTTTCCTATTGGGTACGAGGGGCGGGGATAAGGGGTGGATACGACGGCTGAAGAGGAGATATTCGCTTGAGGCTCGCCAAGGTAGGCCAAAATTCGCCGTCGCACGTCTTGAGTCGCGTAAATTTAATCGCCCTCGTCTCTGCTAAGATGCGGCTCACGAGGTTCCTTTTTTGAACTTTTTCAAAGCTCACACCTTGCCTACTTATTCCCCATCAACCATTGGAAGCAGCGAGCGAAGCTGAGCACTTCGTGTGGGGCCGAGAGCAGGTGGGGCGTTGAACAAAGGGAGGGCATATCTTGAAACGCGTCTTTCTCATCGACCACTCCTCCGGCCAGCAGCTCACTTTATAACCCTGCGCTGCTTCCGCCATCGATATCAACCACCGTCGATGTTCTTTCGCACCTTCCTACGCTCCTTCGTCTCACTCACACCCTCCCCACTCGAACTCCCTCTCCTTCGCTCCTTCACCAGCTCCATCCCGCTGTCTAACTCCCGGAAACCCATACCACCGTTCGCAACAAAGGGCGAGATCAGGCTACTACAAACTCAGCTTAGTGGGAACTGCCATCAACGGAAAGAACTTCTCGAGCAAATCGTGTCGCGCGCGCCTGGCGGGACTGGCGGGAGAAGGAAGGACTCTTTTGGAAACTTTGGAAAGATTGATTCGATCAAGGACGCCAATTATCAAGCTGAAGTCCCGGCACGGCTGGTATTCGTACACAGTGGGGAGGCTGAGCGACGACGGAAGGCTAGCTCGGCGGGTGCGAGGCGTCGAAGGGAGACACTTGAAGATGAAACTTTGCTCAGGGAGGAATGAGATGAGCTCAGATGCTGAGGTTAGCTCTCGGCTTCCATGATGTCCACAAGCCCGTTCGCTGATTGGCCGTTCGACCTTGCTTTTCCTGGAAAGGCTTCAGGATTTGAGTACATACGTACACCGGCGCAGGAATGAAACCATAGATGAGCTTAAGATCTCTATAGAGCACCAGAGTCCAGGCTCTCCGTCGATTGGGAGAATCGGGCAGTAATTAGAGGCAACCAGTCGTTTCACTGAGGAGGAACAGTGGCGCGTGTAACATTTGTACTGGTCTGACTCTCAAGGCGCTTGCTTCATGGCGCCTCACTCCTTTTTCTTACTCTTCTGACGTATGCAGTGCAAAGTGACTCTGGTATTTCCACGACTCATAAGATAATGAAAGGCTAAGACTGGTCTTCCTGTTCGAAGCGTGATGTGGTATTGGGACATACAAACGATCTTGAATGTGTGAGCGGAAATGTCTGGAAACACTCCACTTCCACTGGTGAAGCCCAACGTGACTCGCCGAATCAGCGTCCAGCGTGTGTAAGCAGCACGAAAGTCTGGAAAAGAAACGTCAGACAATGAGAAGTGCCTTCGCGCGGCTGAAACAACGTTGGCTTACCCACTTGATGTCAAAGGCGCGCAATGTGGCGCGCGAACACCACATGAGCCGACCCACAGTCTCTTCCCCTCAAAGGAATCCCAGCGCAGAGAAATCCTCCATATTACAGCCTCGCCTTACCTCCCCCAACTCCTCTCTCCCCCTCGTCGTCCAGAAATCCGCGAAGTAAACTCTCCCAGTACTCGATCGTGAAATAGTCGTACCACCTGCTCCATCACCAAAGCATCAGCCAACTTGCTTAAAGATGTATTGTGGCTGTAGAGGACGCACATATGCCCGATCCCAACTTGTGGCAACTTGGCGATTCGCGCGTGAGGGATCCCTCGTTCGATGTACTTTTGTTCCGAGTGGTAGACAGATTCTGGAAAGACGAAGCGTCAGACGTAAGAAGCGATATGAAGGGAGGGAAGAAGTGCTTCACGCACTATCTTTCGTCCCGTGAATAATGAGGACGGGAAGTGTTGGTGGGATGAGATGCAGGCGAGGTCGAACGTCGTACTTCGCAATCTGAAAAGAGCAAAATTAGCAATAGTTTTAACGGAGTGTTCTGAGAGGCAAGACAACGCACCACTTGCAGTTGTCGCGCTATTTCATTTTCTTCGAAATCAGCTCGCACAATCCGCGGAAAGCCTTGCGGAAAAGCTCACCGACAGTCTTCGCTGGTCGCCTGGTGTTTACTGATTCTAGCACTCGCTGCTCTAATAAGCTCTTGTTCTACGCAAAAAACAGTGAGGCGTCAGTCAGCGCTTCGTCAAGACACAGTAGTGGCTTTTCACCTTTGGGTCGGCAACAAATGCCGGATCATATCCAATCTGTCGAGCCACTAAATCAGCAGCTGTACGTTGTCAAAAGGTTTGATTCGAGAGCCGCTCTCACATAAATAAAAGGTCGGACCAGCGCGATCTTCTCCTCCAAGGACATGGGCGGACTTCCTTTTGGTTGCGGCGCTGGGATCGCAGACAGAAGATCTGAGTGAGCGGCTTTGCTGTGGTCCCCAATCGAGCATAACTTTTAATCAGTGAATGAAGAAGCGGAAAGACCGGCAAGAAAAAACGTACGCAGACGTAGCGGCCAAAACCACATGGCGAACGTTGAAGGCAAGTTGATGTGGCGAAACGAGGAGTTGCTGAACTACCATTCCGCCCTTGTTTACGTCAACCTCAAATCAGCTAAGTGGTTTGAAGGAAAAAACATTTAGTCTAGCGAACGCACCATGGAGAAGCCCAACAGATCCACCTCTTTCCATCCTACGTGCTGCATAAGCGCCTTACATCAGCCTCATCCACTCCCACATAAGAAAGAAATTTTTATAATTGACTTTGATGAGTTCCTCGACATCTCCCGCCAAATCCTCCGCTCTGTATGCCTCGCTCTCTCGCTCCGGATGGATGACCGATCCACCGATTCCGCGATGATCAAATATCATGACTAGTCATCGTCACCAATGCTGAGCAACTTCTCTTCAGCTGTAAGGAGGATGAGCAGACTGACCAGGCCTTGTCTGTGCAAGTTTCTCCGCCAGCGGCAACCAATCGACAAGTCCTACCGCGCTCAAGCTGCGCCCATTCCAGTCTCATCAGCTCTCAAACCCACTTTGATACCCATGCGTGCTCCTTCCGTCCCTCCTACATCGATTTCCAAGGTCAAAAGACCTACCCATGAACCAAAACGAGCGGCACCGGCTTCTTGATCTGTCCATCCTGCCCAACTTTGACTTGCGACCTAGCTCCGAGTACTTTGTATGCGAGAGTTCCTTTCGTTGAAGGTTGAATGAAGAGGGAGTAGGCGAAAGGAGGATGCGAGGTGCTCATCGATCTGGCGGAGCAATGAGATGAAGGAATCGGACAGTATAATCTTTACGGGCTTGACAGGAATGCCGTGGCTTGATATGGATGTTGGAGATGGCAACCTGACGATATAGCAATTCGGTGGTGGTGCGGAGGATGAGAGCAAAGTAAGACGCGGCACGCCAAGCGGTTAATGCGCGTCTCCGGCCCGGAGGGAGATGACCGGCACTTATTGTCCAATATACCGAAGGCGAGTAAAGTTTTCCACCCTTGCATTGCGATAAGTACTGGTACAAGGAATTTGCTTTCATCGCGGTGGGGAAAAAGTGACCTGCGGGCGGCTCAGCTCAACGGCAAGGATCGTCGCAGAGTTCCAAGAACTCATTCCTTTCACTAGACGCTGGGAAAAAAAGAAGGTCGGATATGCTAAAGCTCCCGGAAGGAAATTGCAGGGGGAACAGCTACGGAAAGGCTGGGCTGGCGCAGGCTACGACTCAAGTGTTGCGAAGAAGGGAGGCGGGGCGGTGCAAAGCTGTTCTACGACAAAATTCCTGAGATTGACGTGCTATTATGTTGGGCAAGGGAGTTCAGTTTCCGTTTGGAAGGAGAAACAGTCACTCAAATAGTTTGAATAATTTGGAACCATAAGAGACTGGCGTAAAGAACGACTGGACTTGCGAACGCGCACGCCAATGCTTCGCCGCCGTGCTCGCATGTCGAGTGCACGTCGCGCGCCTGACCAAAGGCTTCACGGAAAAGCCATGGAATTTTCAAGCTTTCGAGCGCGACTCATAACGCTACGGTGAAACATTTTGCGGAGACAACCGCAGCGGAACCTCAAGGCTGGCTCAAATGGGCCATGGCTCCACTATTCCAACTTCGAACACCGCAGGCGTGCCAGTGACGAATCACTGGGATGAAACCACTCTCTAAAAGGGTCTCCAGCCTATAAATCTCTCTGTCTTTCTTTCTTCTTCACTTCAATCACATCTCACTGCGACTTTACCCGGTTCCCTCACCTTCAGCGTACACCTGTACCAGTCGCTCCTCCTTCGCAACATCGTCTCTGAACGCCGTCAAGTTCAAAGCCCCACACGCCCTCTCCCAGCGTTCTTCGCACCCATATCATCCCCTCTCACCACTACATACTCCTAGATCTTACTCGTCACAAACGTGAGTCTCATCAACCACTCCCTGACACGCCCGGAAAGCAGGGACAACGATTCAATTCCTGGCCCGACGCTGACGTTTTTTTGGCCTCAGATGTTCTCCCTGCTCAACTTCATCGCTCCTATTATCCCATCCTTCTTCAGAGCAGACACTGTCGTCCTCACTCCCCAACCAACTCTCATCCGTATACAAGTCAATCGCTCTCCCGCATTCGCCCCCACCCAAGTTGACACCACCCTTGCCGTCGCACTTCCCACCTCTGGATCTGACGCACCCCAAGTATCACTCGGCCTCAACCTTACCGTTTCGGAATACCAGTTCTGGATGAGAATGGGCCCATCAGCTATCAGCACCTCGGAAAGTCGCCGGAGCAATTGTTCGACTAAGTCGTCGATGACTTCGCGGTCTTCCTCTGTTGCCTCCTACTCCTCATCCTCTTCGACATCTTCATCTCGTCAATCCTCTCGTCAATCTTTGCGTGCATCATCTCGTGCTACATCCACCAAATCACTCTCACCACCTGCTTCGCCAAAGAAGTCTGGCTTCTTTTCGTCGCAACCAAAGCCAGCGCCTTCGAACATTAGGACGTCGAGCGGAGGACTGCCGACTTCCGGCAACTGTATTTTGACAGAGGAGGAGTTTGATGAGGACGCTTTCTTTAGTTGGTGATTTCAGGTTTCTTTATTCGTCCTTGACTTTAGGGAGTGAGGCAGTCTAGCTCGGGTAGTAAATGTTGTTGTACTTTTTGTAGTGCAGTCTTGAGTAATCTTAGTCTTAATTTATCGTCACTCTTGATGCACACGAGAGAGATTCACTCCAGTTTCCTCTTCCCTGATACCCCTTCATACCCCCAGAACGACACATCATTCAAGAGCAAAGAGGAACTCGCGCTCGTCTCCTGAAACCGTCACAGTTTTTCGCAAAAAAATTCCTCTCGAGAGCTACATGCCTTGGTTCTTCACTCAGCATTGTTTCCAACGGTAAGTTCTTCGATCCTTTCAGATCAAGCTCCTCAACATCGTCTCCACCTTTTCCTCACTCGGCTTCTTCTCCTCACTCCAACCCGGCAGCCCACCCACAGAGCCCTTGGCAATCTTCACCAAATCATCCTCAGGTACTTTCCACTCGCTCAAGCTCGTCTTTAGCCCCAAGTCCTCTACCAACTTGACAATAGCTTCCCCGAGCAGTTCGCCAGCATTTTCAGCGGTTGGCATCGGTCCGGACGACGGGGAGGCGGGATTGATTCGGAGAATGGCGCGAAGGAGGAAGTTTTGCTCAGTCGTGGTGAGAGTTGTGTGTTTAGAGAGGAGCTTGACGGTCGAGCCGAGGGTGAGGCAAGAGGTGATGCCATGCGGGATGCTGTTTAGTAAAATATTTAATGAAAGTCTTGCGTTTTCAACAACTCGAATAGGAGAAAGTGGACTCACGAGTACGTAGCACCGAGAGCGTGACCGAGAGAATGGCTCAAGCCAAAAGCACTTGGAATCTGAGCGTTTCCAAGAGACTCCCAGGCTGCGACTTGAAGAGTAGCGCGGACGTTCAAGTCCTCTGGGTGCGCCTTCGAAATGCGAAGATATTTGAAGAGGTTGTGGATTGAGCTCAATGCGAGCTCTTTCGAGACTGGAGAGGCGTAGGGTCTGTAGAAAGCAATTGTCAGCTCGTCTCTGGAACTCTAGGAGGCGTGTCTTCGTACCGGTACAGCATTTCGACGGCATGGTCAACCGCTCTCATTCCAGTGCTCAACCATAGTCGCTCAGGAGTCTTCAAAGTGAGCTCAGGGTCATAAATGATGAACTGAAAAGGACAATCATCAGTTGCGAAGCCTTGGACTCCATTATGTAGGTCGAGTAGACGCACCATTGGGGCAATGTTTGCATCGGAGTACCCAGTCTTATCACCCTTCTCGTTGGTGTATCCAGCAACTGAAGTGCATTCGGCGACGGAAAGTGTTGTCGGAATGGCGAGCTCGGGGAGGTACGAGCCATACTTCTCGTTGTGACGGTACGAAATGACCTAACGCCTCAAATCAGCCACGCCACCCCAAGCCAGGTGTTTCTGTTGCCCACCTTTCCAGCATCAACCACGCTTCCACCTCCAAACGCAACAATAGCTACCGCACCAATCCGCCTGACTTCCTCCAGCGCCGCGTCGATTCCCTGAACAGGACTGTGCTGCCCAATAGAGGTGAAGACTCCTCCGAGCCTATCGCCAAGCAAAGTCTTGATTCGCTCGAGGAGGTCCGTCTTGCTGAGTGAATTGCCGGTCAAGAGCAGCACTTTTCCCTTGGGAAACGCTGGATCGTCGAGGAACTTTGGAAGCGAAGTGTTGAGAGCATCAGCTCCGTAGGCGAGGCCAACGAGGCCAGAAGGACGGTGAATGCCGGGAGTGAGAATGGGAATCGACATGATTGGACTCAACGGCGAGCTGTCGCGTTTGATGACGAGCGTACAGCCGGCCCGAGCGAGCCGGTCAAGATGCTCAGGGGCAGTCATTCTTTGCCTTTTTACACGACTCTACTCTCGCTTGTTTGATTTTCAAGACATTTGACTCGGTGGTCGAGAGCAAAGGATAGAAAGGCACCAGGAAGAAGTGCGTTGTTTGATTAAGCATCGTAGCGGAAAGACATTGCGACTAGAAAGCCAACAAGAGGACCACAAACACGGTCGCCGCCACTCCAGGGAGGTGAAGACAGCTGCTGCTCGCCCAAATGAGAGGGTCAGGAATCAACGAAACAGGTACATATAAGCCATAGATATACGACGTACAGTTTCTGTGATGCTGAATTGGCGGTCTGGCTGATGGTAGCGCTCGTTGCAGTGCTTGATCCACTCCGAGTGCTTGAGTCAATGCTCGAGTTGGTAGCGGCATTTGAGGTGGACCGGATAATCGGCGCCAAACCAATGGAGGGTGGATCGAATCGGAATACTGAATACCAGCTTTGCACTGCAGTCGATCGAAAAGCGTCAGCCTCTTGGAAAAATTTGCATCGACAGTGCCGCATGCCGGGTGCCAAAGTGGTTTGCGGCTATGACAAGCAGGGCTCACTGAAAGTTGAACCAAGAATCCAGGTCGGATCTTCACCTCCGTCCAGTATGCCTCCAGCACAGTAGCCAAGAACGCTGGCACCGTTGAAATCAAAATCGGCGGGGTTGAAAGCGAAAGAAGTGCCATTGATGATGAAAGCAAGCTCGACCGTCTCACTGCGGACAGCAGTTGTGAATCTCTCTTGAAGAAGCTTGAAGGAGAAGAGCATGGAAGTACTTACTTGCAAGGGTACGCCCAGACCGCAAATTGCGTGCTATAGAAAGCGCCCGGAATCGCAGCGTACACGGACTGGACAACGGAGCTCGGAAGAGTCAGGTCGTTCGTTCCGCTAAGATCCGGTTCGGTGGAGGTCAGATAAAGCTCCACTTCAGAGTGAATAGTCGGGCATAGTTAACGCACCTGTCCAGTATCGCAATTTTAGAGCTCAAATTCAAAGATTTGCCACTCAAAGTGAGGTCATCAATCGTGAGACCCCAAAAACCTTCCGTGGAAGAGTTCGTTGGTGAATCGAAATATCGAATGTCGCCAGTGTACTGCGATGCATTTGTTCCGCCGATAGTGAGGCTGCCAGAAAAATAATCAGTGTCCGAAAAGTATTCCAACGGGTAAAAGCGCACAAGCCGATATCATTCGAGACAGTGTTATTGTCTTGTCCAGAAATGAATGCCATAGCGAAAAGGGGCTCGTCCAGCAAATTATGTCGCCACAAGTTCTCTACGAAGGGCGTGGAGTTTGATCGCGCTGTCCATTGGTGGCCTTTGTTAGCAATTGACAATAAAGGCACATGGTACTTGCTTACCGAGAGAGCTCCATGCGAGGCCGAGAAGTCCGCTTTGTTGAGGTACAGACGTCCAGTTCGCGTTCCGGTAAGTTGCCGCGAAGCCCTGTTGTGGCCGGTCAGCCTCTGTAAATTCCCAGCGCGATGCTCCAAGAACCGCACCTGCGTTGCGTTAAAGCTGCCAAAAGAAACGACATCTTCCACGAGAACACCTTTCAAACTGCCAATGTTGTATTCAAGTGAGATCGGAAGGGTTGTTACGTTCGAAGTTGACGACGCCGACGCGTTATAGAGAGGTCCAGAGAAGACGCAACTGATACAGCTGTCTTGTTGAGTTGCCGTCACTACGACCAGGTCCTACAGGAGTAAGATTATGAGCAAGCGTAGCGACACATCCGCAGGCCGAAAAGCGGACCGACGACCCAGTGTCGAGCATGGTCAGATGTTCCACTGGAGGCGTGCCAACTTGCAGCGTGGTATAGTACACGCTAAGGATGAGTCTCATCAGCATCCTCTCACAAAAATGAACCCTCGGCTTACTTCACGGCAGCTGCAAGAGGCTCACTATAGATCGTGCGGCGAACGTGGTGAATGGGCGCGAGGTGCCGCTTGAGCGGAAGGTTGAAGGTGGCAGCGTACACGCACGTAGAAGCCATAGCAGCAATGGAAAACCTGGTGAGCTTCATGATCAAGGGCTGGAGAGTGCTGCAGAATAGGGGAGGAAAGCGTCGGAGGCGGCAGAAAGGCGAGAGTTTTGAGTCTGGGGTCACGCCCGACTTGCCGGGTCCGGTCCGACCTGCAGGTGTTTCAAGTCGGTTCCGTGGACTTGGCGTACAATGAGGTGCACCGAAATAATCTCCGTTCCGAAGAAAAGTGGTGGCCGAGCCGCTGGACCCCGCTTCGTGTCGGCAAAGAGCGGAGCGTAGACTACGGGAGAAGCGGTACGAAGGTGAGCCACCAGCTCTGAAGATGACCTGCTTCGGTTGTTCAAACAATTGTTAAGAGAAGTTGGCAGTAGTGTAGTGGCAAGGCGTACCGGCTTTGTGTCTTGTCTGCAACCGTGTGGCCGAAAGACAGCGATCTTAGGAGAGGTAAACAACAACATTTCAAAACACAAAGCAGAACTGCATCAAAAGAACGTCATACACCGCCTGTTTCGTTAAGTGGGAAGAACGTCGAAGAGAACTGCTCGTAGTCGTAGGCTAGAGAGGAATCCCCGCCCTGACCTTGCCCGCCGAAGCCCGTGAACAAGTTGTCGAAGGAAAGGGAGGGAGGCGTGGGAGGTATCGCGGATAGCTCTGCAAAGTCCCATGTTATAAGTACCAGTACAAGAGCACAAAGGCAAGGACCCACCATTCGCAAGGTAATCCGCATATGGAGATTGTCCGGCGGGGGGAGGAGGCGACGGTAGAGCTTGTGGTGGGTCGAGTTGCTGGAAACGAGGTGAAAGCTCCGCTAGTCGAGGTTCGGCACTGAAGAAGAGAAGGTCAGCTTGCGCCCGCTAGATGGGAAGCGTGAAGAAAAAAGGCTCACGAGGGTGTGTAGAAGCAGGCGTGCTGCAGTCCCTCAATGAACCTGACGAGACGTTGTCAGCGACGAATCAAAAACTTTTTTTCGAAGAGACACACACCAGGTCAGCTCGACGTCCGAAACAGCTTCCGTATCATCGTGAGGACCGCCTGGTTCGCCGACGCGCTGCAAGGCCATTTCGGTCCACTTCGGATTGTGCTCAAGTTGAAAGACTGCGCAGAAATGTCAGTGGAAGTGTCGCAGGCGAGAATGGACGTCAGCTACCGTGATGATAAATCATGTGCCCGTCTGCAGAGCGCAGTTATGAAGTCTCAGCATATTTTCGACAAGAAGAGTTAGCAAGGGTGGGTCAGGACACGCACCAACTCCAGTCAGATAGATCTGAAACGAAAACGTAAGTGTTTGAGTACACCAGGGAGCTAGGATTCAGCTCACCTTGCAGTAGAAAGCCTGTGTCTTTAATCCTTTCCTCACTCTCGAAGTTGACTCGCTGAGCAGGGTCGGTAAACCTGGCGCAGCTGCCGCGAGCAAAACAGAGTGGAGCATAGAGTTGAGGTCCAAGAGATCTCGATCCAATCGGATTGCTTGTGAGAGATAGTCGGACTCGTGAATGTGGCCATGTTGCTCGGGTCCGTGGGTGTGGGGAGCGGACAATTCGGTGCCAGAGTTGAAAATGACGTTTTCAAGGTGCTGGATCGCGGCTCGAGTGCCATCAATCGCCTGATGGCGTAAGGAATAGCTGAGTATTGCGTCAAGATACAAGATGCAGCATAATTGACGACTCACGCTCCACAGGGCGGGGATCGCGACAGAAAGCTCAGCGAGGGTACGGTTCGCGGCTAGGTAAGAAAGTACTTGAGAGTCAGCACTGATAGTAAGCTCAAGGGAGTAGGAGTAAATCAAACTTACGAGTCACGAGCCGAGCAAACATCCGCTGACAAGCGCAAGTCCAGCACATGAGAAGATGTGAGGCCGTCTTGAGAGATGAGTGTGTCGCATCCTTGCCGTTGAACAGGCTAATCAACACCGGAGTGAGCTCCATCTCCGGAAGATTTGGGACCACGATCCCGATGTGGTCAAAATAGCGGCGTAGGTCATCGTCGGAGATGAGGCATGCTTTGCGAGCGGCAGGGGAAGTGAGAGAGTCGCCATGCTGAAACCCTCGAGCTATTAGTATGATGGTGAGCGAAGAGAGATCGAAGAAGCAAGTTTACGTAAATAGCCAGTGCAAATGACTTCTTCAGCGCCATTTTCTCCTCCGCCGTTGCAGCCATATCTTGCAGGTCCTTAAAGTGGCCCAGCGCAGCTCGAAGTAATGACCGTGACTTTTTCGGTTTCCTGTTAGCCACAGTTCAGTAAATTCTGCAGCGTGATTGATTCGTAGCAGACGAACAGCTCAACAACTGCACGACGCATCAGTTCAGCTCATGCAGTTCCCTGTCAAACGAACCCTCCACGCACAAATTGACATCTGCATCAGCGCCAAAAGCGCCGCCAGATTTTCCTCGGTCGCCTCATCCTCGACTCCCTGTTCGAAGCAAAGCGTGTGCGCCTTCGAAAGTAGCACGCTGCAAGCATTTTGCCGACGCTCGCCAGCGCTGAGGAGAGGAGCTTGGGGATGATCGCGAGAATCGTCTGGGGATGCTGCTATCCCAAGAAGAGCCTATTCGTGAAGAAACGATGTCGTCAGTATCGTATCAATTTAAGGGTTCGAATTCTGAAGGAAAATCAACGCACCGAATGAGGGGAAGCGCGAGCACCTACGGCGCAGAAGACTGCTATTGAAATCTGAGCGGAGAAAGTGATCAGTCAAACGAGAAGTAAGGACGAAGTCACCAGGTGGGCTCACCTTCTCTTGAGCATCCAGTTGAGCCGGATCTGCTCGATAATCTGGCAGTCGACTCCTAAAATATGTAAAAGCCGGCAAGAGGAAACAGCACGATTCAAAGAATGCTGAGCCCGACAGAGAGTCAGTATCTGCTTTCCTGACTGTGTATCAAAGAAATCTCACCGTCGCACAAATGCTGACTCAAGCTTCTAGCCATTTGCGGCGTCGCCAACCTCCAGTCCAACGAATCTTGCCCGATATTAGGCACCGGTTCTGTTTCTGGTGATTCTGGAAGAGAGGCGAGGAAAGATGTGAGAGCTTGTGATGGCGGAGCGGCCGGAGGTGGATGTGGTCGGAGGATATCAAAGGTAGGGTGAAGGTCGTGAGTATTTTGGACGGTGACTTGAGCCTCGAGTTCAGCTAATGAGCGATGATTGAGATTCGACGAATAGCCTGGGCAGAGTGAGATGAAAACGAACCTAGCCTTTGCTCGAGACGTGCGAAGCGTTCAGCTTCTTTTGTTGACATGCCGCTGCACGATGAACAGCGAAGATTAGCGCCTGGGACGAGCGTGAATGTCAGATCAAAGCTCACGAAGGCTTTTCTTTCGGCAGAAGCATGGGGAGGTCGCATTCCTCTCTGCGTTCGGCGCAATTCTTGCAGACGGGGTATATTCGGTCGCATTTCACTGCAAAGCATCAAGTTGTTGTAAGTGAAAAAACACGGAGCGAGTGATTGAGGGTTTCAGACTAGCGGACTAGAAAAGTCACAAACAAGTGCTCAATAAAACGTGAGGCGGACGACGGATGTACGGCGTCGGCGAAAGTAGGCGGCTTCAAGGCTGGCTCAGTCAAGGCGCCGGAGTCCGCACACTTTCCGACCTTGAGTGTAGCTCCACCTTGAGAAGGTAATTTGATCCAACGATAAAGCCCACAACTTTTCGTTGGCCTCGCGCCCCCCGCGGCGACGCCTTGCAAGGAAACGCACTAGACAGAGTACAAGCCCAAGATAGGCCTGCGATGATTCTGTGCGCCCCATAGCATCTCCGTCAACCTTGAGAGCAGCTTTGTAAGCTCTCATTGGCATTCCGAAGAGGTCCGGCCGCACACGGAGACCACCTCTGCACCTTGCTTCCTGTCAGTGTCTCACACGCTTCTCCATTTCCCTGAGGTCTGCTACGCCTCATGTCTGCATCAAAGTGACCCCATCATGTGCCAGATTTCGTGCAGACTCGGCGTTTTCTCAAGACTCTCTCACGCCAGCTCCCGTTCGGTGTATCCAAAACCGTCCCACCTGTACGGGACGTGACCATCTCCTCACAACTTGGTGCGCCTTGTTTGACTCCAAGTTCAATGTCGCACGTAAATATAGCCGTTTGAGCTCCCCGTTGCCCTTGTAGCAACAACACAACAAAGCCGCAGCGCTCCCCGCCTTTCTCGTTCCACTTCGCTTAAAGACCTCCTCCCAGTCCAGTCCGTGCAGCAGCTGCTTACCTTTTCTCGCCCTACACCTCGCACAACTCTTCTCGGTAATGATGGCACCCGGCGGAGGTGGGGGACCAGGTGGCAGCACTCGCTTCTTCTTTGGAGCTGGCGCTTCAGCTCCGTTCGTGCCGTGTCCATTTTCATTCGGGTGCGAAAGTGTGTTCTGAGGTGGAAGATTTGAAGTGCTGGCGATGGGCTGGAAAGGATAAAGAGGAGCGGCTGATGATGAAGTTGAGCTGCCGTTTGAAGAAGTGGAATTGGGAGAGTCGGAGTTAAGGGCTGGAAAAGCTCGTTTTTGTGGATTTGGCGGGTGGAAAGGATCCATCGGGCCCGACCAAGATATTGCTCACGGCGAGAGCGTTGTTGTTGTTGCCTGACGAGCGCAAGGCTCGGAGTGCCATCAAGTCGCCGGTCGGTTATCCACATCGTTATTCGACAACGTACACCACAAATATCGGAGCAATGATGAGGCGGGAAGAATTTTGATTCTTTCTGGCCAACAATTCAACCAAAGGTCTCTGTTTCACCCGGCTGTCCGGCTTTGGCGCGCAGGAGAAGAATTGGTGCGAGGCTTCGCTTGGCTTCGCAGCGTCAATCTGGAGCGCGCTGTCTTTTCCTCTCCCGTTCCAACGAGGTCGTCCATCAGCAATCTTTCCTGTCCGATTCGATTTTCGATGAGATCCACTCGATGTCAACTTTATCTTGGGAGCGCGAGCGCTACCACTACGCTGGTGGCTTTGGCGACGTCTCGGAGATTGTATTTGCGAAGCGGTTAGCGCTTCCGTCAAAGGCGGTCAGCACAATTCGCTCACTGGAAGTTCTAACTCTGCGTTCAACGAATCTCACGCGGACTGTAGAGATGCTTTGAGGGCGTCACGGCATTGTTGGACCTCTCAGAGATTGACGCTCGTCTCACCACCAGCCTAAGTGCTCCGTTATCACATATTCTTGAGCAGCTTTATCTTCTTGATTTTCGTTCTACGTCTAACACAGCTTTCATCGCGAGCAGAGTCGACCACGGAAGACCCTCAGACGTAAGCCGGATCAGAACACTCCCAGCCATCAATCAGTATCGTTGCTTACATCTGAGTTCCATCTCATCTTTTAGCCTCTCTTCCGAGTACAGCACTATTGTCTGCTACTTCTTCGTTCCAGGCCCAAATTTCATTCTGGAGTAATTTACTCACAGCTTTCTGCAATGTTAGCTCTCTGCGACGTCCTTGCTCCGCAAACGCACATTGGCTTCTCTGCCCAAAATACCGATAGCATTTTTTTAAAGTCCTATCGAAGAAGTTTGCAGTTGCCTCTGTTGAGTCCCCCGGGGGGGGGGGGGCATACAAGTCTAAGAGGGTTATTTACATAGCACGGGGGATAAAGGGATGAAAATTCTCCACCTCCTCTATCGCACTCCTTCATCTCGTGCTAACTATTGGACTACAAAGGAAGCTGACATAGTACTTCAAGGTATGTTCTTTTTTCACATAATATTGCATTAGTTCTCGCCCAGCCGCAGCTGATCACATGACGCACTTGGTCTTTCTGACGGGCCGGGGTTAGGACGTCCGTTGGCGTCCGTCTTCCTCAAACAAGTCGTCAGCTAGCCAGCTTGGCTCACGTTCCCGTAAGTGTCTCCTTCACCAGCAGGCCGCGTCCATTGAGTCATCGCATCGTCCTTCAGCTTACACGAATGGAAGAGAAACCCTTCGCGAACCAGTACGGCGATATCTGCGCAAGTTGTTCGAAGCAGCTCGGGAAGGGGACAGGCAGGAAACTGCTTAAGTGCAGCCAGTGCTTGCATTCACATTACTGTAGTCAAGAATGTCAGGTGAGCGGGAGCGCATTTGCCTGACGTGGGAGATTCACTGATCGACAATTGGCATCAGCTCGAGCACTGGCCACTTCATAAGGCACTTTGTAGGCGCTGGCAGAAGCTCGACCAAGAGGCTGAAGAAAATGCCCTCGCAACTCCCATTGAAGCCGTCGCCTTCGAAAACATCGAAAAATATTTGCCACAGGTCTATCACGAAGTCGCGCTCACTGCAAGGACACCCCTCCGGATAGGCAGGCCGGACGCTCTCAACTCCAACTCAGCTCTCCAGCTCCATTTCACCTATGATCACACACCCGACCTCCTCCCTCGAAAATTCACGCTGGATGACGGCTTCGTCGTCCCCTTCAGTACACTCTACGCCACTCCAGCCATTTACCACCGAATGACACAGTTCAAGGAAAATGCAAAAGCACACATGGCGCCCGGCGACCTCGCTATTATCACCGTCTCTCACGTCAAGTATCGTCCTGATCCTCGCCACCAGCCTGACCTCTGGAGAGCGCGTGCTATCTTTCAGCCCAATATCATCCCAGTCGCCAAATTGTCAAACTTCGCTCCGATTGAAACTCGGAAGCTCCTGCCGGATTGGCTGGGTTACTTGAAGAAACGCCTTGCTGTGGATAAAATTGAAGAGAGCCATGAGGCTAGCGCCATATGGGAGCTTTATGAGTCGGAGGGGGATGATGTGGCATCACAACTGGTGGCGGCGAAGGCTCGAGGAGTTGAGTCAGCACGCGCGTTGGTTGAGAAGGGTAGGCAGGACCAGCTTGCTAGAGGAGAAAAATGATACCAAATGTACGGGTGGAAATGTTCAGTTTGGGATGGGATTTGGCTCCTGCGAGTGCTCGCTCTCCCCTCCACAACCTCCCTCTCCTGCCTCCCGACGCCACCATTGCTCAAGTTTCCCGCGTCTTTCCCCAGTGGTTCCCCTCGGACTGAAGCATTTTTAGTCCTCCTTATTTTCCGCTGCGTGAGGATTGCAAAGACGCTGATGAGAAAATCTCGTACGACAGCGAGAACAATGGCAAAGTGTTTTGGTGCACCGTCTGCGAAGGAAGCGGGCGACCAACCTCTTTGTGACAACTGAGCAGCGCATGGGAGCTCAGAGATAAGATCGTGACGCGATGGCTGGTGGATCTCGTTTCTTATCCTTGCAAATGGTGCCCAGTGCGTTCGTACATTTTCCACGAAGTCCTTTAATTACATGGGATTCTTTGACGGCCGTCCTTGTGTCGGCAGACAAATCTCCGACCAAGACTCACAGCAGCAGGATTGAATATTTTGAGAGCTATTGAGATTCTCCCAGAGCTATTGAGATTCTCCCACAATTTGTCCTAAGGGCCTTTGGCTGTTGTAACAAAAAAAAGACGTGCAAAGCCGCGATGCCCGCACCATTTGCATACTTGTCGCCACGCTACATAGTCAAGTTTCGACCCCAGATCTGTGATAATCGTTCAGAATTGTAGTTGAGATCTTTCACACTTGGAATTTTCCCCATCCGTGTGTCGCAGCGAACGACTTCAACTCCCCACGTTCATCCTCCCCAACGCCCGATGTCAGATAGCGGCTTAAAAAACGTGCATCGGACAGGAATCCGAATGGGGTACTCACACAAAGACGCTGATTAGAAGCTCAGACTTACCTGCCCACCCGCTCGCGATCTTCCCAGCACCAGGAGAGCGAAAGGCGCCGGAGTTATCCAAAGTGGAACATCTCATCATCCAGACTGGCGCTCAACACTGGTTTTTCTCATTGAATTCTTGAGATTTGGATTCAAGTGGGAATGTAGGAAAGGAAAAGAGCTGCAGTGACGTTCCAAATGTTGAAAGTACCAAAAGAAGAGCCTAATTGAGTTTGTACGCTGTCTAGATGGGTCCTCGTCCCCACACACCGCTCCCAACAAAGTAGAAAGCAAAACAGAAAGCAAACATTCTGCTCTTTCCAGCACTCATGTTCTGGTAGGTCACTGGAAGTGTAGATGAGTATGGCTGAGTAGGCTCGAAGTCGCTTCGCAGGGAAACGGCGCTTGCCATCCGCCTTCAAGTAACCACTTCCTGGTTTCCCTCGGAAGGTCCAGCTTCAGTCACACAACCGGAAGTGGCTTTATCGTATGCCACCGGCTCTATGATACATTTGTTCATAAAAAGCGAAGAGAAAGAGAAAGAAGAGCGTCGGGCGGAATTGCCTAAAAAAGTAAGCCAATGGGCGTCGGGCGGAATGCGGCGGAGGTCGGGACAGCGAGCCTTCTCGACGATGACGGGAAAATACTTCGCCCGGGGTCACACGACGCAGTTCAATTTGTTCCTCATCACCTTTTTCATATCAAGTTCTCGAGTCCAGTACATCAGAGGTGAGCGTTCAATTGTCTTTCAAAGCGGGATGGCGAAAGTCGGAGTGCAAGGGATAGGAGGTTCCCCACAGCCGCGGCTTGGGAAACTTGTGAGCGTTTGGCGGTGCGCCCCAACGAGATGGGAGCAGGAAATGTCGGTTGGGATGGCAAGTGGAGGTGGGGAAGGGATCGATGGGTAAGCTGATGGAAGGGGCGGGAGGTGGTTTGAGGCTGCAGTTCATCAATCTCCTACAGATTCCTGGCTGCCGGTTTGACTCTTATGGCGGGCGATTCTTGTACTCCGTGTTCCATTTCCTCCCCACTTAACAAACTTTGGATTCCAAATCCGTATTAATTTTCCTTCCATTCCCCGCAGAAACCGGCGTTACAGGTTTTCTCTCCTTGTTCACCATTCATTCCTTTCACAAGCTCGCACGACCGCTCTCCCGTGCACTCCCGCAAAGCTTATTTCGACTTCCATCCCGACTTCCAAATTCCCACCACCCCCTTTGTCGCCCAGCTTCAACAGTAGCGTCACAATACACGATGGTTTCAATCAACGACAAGCACACGACTGGTCTTGCTGGTGGAGCTCAGCCCTGCCATGTCGGGAGTAACGAGATGCAAGTTGAGCGCGCTCTCGCTCGTTTGAGGTACGCGCCCCGCCACCCAAGAAGACAGGACTGGGAGCTGATGCAGTTACTTTGCACGTGAAGATCTATTCCTGGAGATTTGGAAAAGTACACTTTCCTAGCTGGACTCAAGGAGCGAAATGAGACAATCTTCTACGCTCTCGTCGGTGGAAACATGAAGGAGTGCACTGTATGTAACTCCCTTTTAAATGTTCCAGATACGTTTATTCACCATCCTTGCGTTTCTAGCCGCTGATTTACACTCCCGTCATCGGTACGACCTACTCCAACTAAAAGAGACGCAACTTCCCCACTAACGCTGCCCCACCTTCACGCAGGACTCGCCTGCCAAAACTTCTCCCTCATCCACCCAGCACCAAATACCGCTTCGAATGCCCCAGCTTCAGCTCTTTACCTCTCCGCACCAGACCTTGACAACCTCCCACAAATCATCAAAGACCTCAAGACTCGTCTCCCAAAAGAAGAGATGGAAATCTGCGTCGTCACTGATGGAAGTCGCGTACTTGGTCTTGGAGATCTTGGAGTCGGTGGAATGGGAATTTCCATGGGAAAGCTCAGTCTCTACGTCGCTGCCGGTGGAGTAAACCCCAAGGCTGTGCGTATCCCCCTCTTCACTGTGACCACGGCGAATTCGAGCTGACTTCTGAACTTATGTAGACCCTCCCCATCGTCCTCGACCTCGGAACGGATAATGAACGTCTTTTAGCCGACCCGCTGTACGTTGGTCTTCGTCAACGTCGCATGGCAGACGCAGAAGCAGAGGAATTCGTCGCCGTATTCATGAAGGAGATGCACAAGAACTTCCCTAACATCGTCAGTCCCTCTCTTCCGCATTCTGTACTTTCCGGAAGGCCATAGTATATTAACACCATCAACTCAGATCATCCAATTCGAGGACTTCCACACCACCCTCGCATTCCCCGTACTCGCGAAGCACCGCGATGTCTACCCTTGGTTAGTCTCCACTTTCTCATCTTCCCCCGCACTTTGAGCTTACCTGCCCACGATCCACTCCACAGCTTCAACGATGACATCCAAGGAACCGGAGCCGTCGTCCTTGCTGGAGCCATTCGTGCATTCGCTCTCAACGGCAAGGCCCTCAAGGACCAGAAAATTCTCTTCTTCGGAGCCGGTTCCAGTGGAGTCGGAGTCGCAGAGACTATCTGCCGATACTTTGTTCTGAACGGCATCTCGGAGCAGGACGCCAAAAACATGTTCTGGCTCGTCGACTCCAAGGTGCGACCCCCTCCCCCTTCTTCCTCCCTTTCAAGTTCTCGCTGATCACTTTCTTGATTCCCCATTTTACAGGGACTCGTTTCAAACAACCGAGGCGACACCCTCCCCGAACACAAGCGTTTCCTCGCCCGTACCTCCCCAAACGAACCCATTCTCAAAACTCTCGAATCCGTCGTCCGCCACGTCCGACCAACAGCTCTCCTCGGTCTCTCCACCGTCGGAGGAACTTTCACCAAAGAGATCCTTCAATTCATGGCCGAGATCAATGAGAAGCCCATTGTCTTCGCGCTTTCCAACCCCGTCGCCCAGGCTGAGTGCACTTTCGAAGAGGCTGTTGAGGGAACTGGTGGAACGGTCATGTATGCCAGTGGAAGTCCTTTCGACCCGGTGGTTTACCAGGAAAAGTTGAGGGAGCCTGGACAAGGAAACAACGTGAGTCTTCGTTTCGGTGGTGAGTTGCGGCTTCGCGTTCTGACTTTCGCCGCTATCCACAGATGTACATCTTCCCTGGACTCGGTCTCGGAGCTATTCTCGCTCAGGTCAAGACCATTCCAGAAGAGATGGTCCACGCCTCCGCCCAAGCACTCGCCACCTCCCTCACCGCCGACGAGCAATACCGCAACCTCCTCTACCCCGACGTTACGCGCATTCGAGAAGTCTCTATTCGTATCGCCGTCGGAGTCATTCGTTCAGCACAGAAGTTGAACGTGGACAAAAATGAAAAGCTCAGGTCGATGAGCGACGAGCAGTTGGAGAAGTTTGTGAGGGATCAGATGTACCACCCCCTCCTCGCTGTGAAGTAGACGAACTGCCAAGTAGACGAGTTCTTGATTTCTTCGATGATTTGTAAAGAGACCCAACATTTGTTCATCTACGACCTTCGAGAGATTTGAGAAAGATGGTGGTACAAAGCACTTCGAATATCAATTTATCACCTGTCAGTCTTCGCTCTACAAAGCCTTCTTAACCATCACAAACTTCTCTATCTCATCCACAATAGCCTCTCCGGCACCCTCATCCACGAATCCTTTCCTAGCCTCCAATTTCGCCACCCTTCCCCGCTCATAAGCTTCTAGCACGTGAAGCTCCCACCTCCCTCCCTCAAAATCAGCACGGTCCAGTTCAATTGCCGTTCCGCGAGCCAACATCAGCCTCTTCAACCCGAACTCTTCCACAAACAGTGGTCTTGGCACTGTTT
>JASZXU010000307.1:0-25931 GCA_035521515.1 Phenoliferia sp. Uapishka_3 | reverse complement strand
TGGTGGGAGAGTTTGGGGGAGGAGCCAGGAAGCGTCTTCGGAGGTTAAGATGAGGGAGTGTGATCGCGTATTGAGGGCTGTTCGCATCAAATATCTTTCAGCACGATAAATGAGAAGGGAAGAAAGAAATCGAACGCACCTCGCATTCTCGTTTCGAGCTCGTCTCTAATACCTCTCAACGGTGGTACCATTTCCTTCCCGAAATCTTCTGCAGCAGCAAAGTGTCTCCTGTGATATTTCCTACTCTTGATGGCTTTGTCCGCCAAGTCCCATTTCTCCCTCGCTTCTTCCTCCCAGTCCTTAAGTTTGTCGGCGTTGGTTTCTACGAGGATTGAAGGTAGTGGTGGGGAGAGTGCCGGCGAGGGAATCAACAGCTCAACGCAGCCTGTTCCAGTCGCTCATTAGCTCCTTCCTTCCTCCTTTTGCTAGCAAAGAAAAGCGGTGGGACATACGATGAAACTCTAGCCTAACGACCTGTTCCTCCTCCTCATGTTCAGCACACCAACTTCTCCTAACCTTCCCTTTCTCACCCCCAACAACAATCTTATCACACCTCTCATCACTCCTATCAATAGCTTCACAAAGTTTATATTCTCCTTCCTCTTCCTCCGCGCGAGGTCTTCTCCGTCGTCTCGGACCGCCGCCGAGTTTTTTGCGAGCAACAGCTGAGTGGGGGCGAGAATGCGAAGGGGCGCAATTTGAAGATGGAGGAGATGGAATGGAAGAAGTTGATGGTTCAGGTGAAGGGGAAGTCGAAGTGGAGGCGTGGGGAGTTCGGTGGGTTAGAGAGGTCGAGGCGGCTGCTGGAGGGAGTAGCGCACGGCGAGGATTGGGTGAGACCATCCAGCGCACCAACAGCTACGGCCAGAATTGAAGAAACAAGGAACGGGAACGCTTAGAAAGACGAAATAGGGCCAGCCGAGGTGACGAATGCGCTGACTTGGGCGTGCCCGGCTCGTGTGAGGATGGCGCGCCGGCGGGCTGACTCGATTATGACTCGCCCTGAAGCGTCGCTCAAGGAAGAAAATTGAGAATGCTCCAAAGCAGGCATTCAAATCTTTCAAGCATTGCAACAGAAAGTCAAGAAATAGACTGGGAAAGTCCCACATTGAACCTTGCCCGCCAAATGTTGAACTTCAGGACTGCGCAGGTGTCACCGAAGGCGCCGAGAAGGGGAAGGCAAAGGCGAGCAATGCCTTCTAGCGTGACCCTTGCCAGCGTCAGCTTCAAATTATCCGCAAAGTCTTACGAAGGTCGTTTTTTTATGAATCATACCGCATCAAAGGCGGGTGTGGCGGCGACCTCGGCCCTCCCGTCCGCGAAGCCGCTAGTCACGACCAATGGAGCCTCACTCTCAATCCACCTCAAGCACCTTTGAACATTTCTAAGTCAATTAAATCTTCTTTAGTTATATCTTTGAGAATGGGGCTCATTGAAACCTTCTGCCGCAAACATTGACTTTGAGACTCTGCGCAGGGAAGCCTCCCGCGCGAAAGTCACCAAGGTGAATCTCCTTCCACAGGTAGTTTAGCACCTTCCTCTACCTCCTTCATCACTTGGAGTTTAGCTGGCCTGATCTCGGCTGTCGAAAAAAAGAAAAAAGGGGGAAAGTAGCAAAGAGTGTCTTCGCGACGCCGTGCTTGGGGGATCAGATGGGGACTTCAGTTCAGACAAGCGACCCTAGGGCGAAATGATCTATCTTTGAGAGCATTGAGTCTGGTCTGAGCCTATCAGCAAGTATAATCGAAATTCTGAAGAGCGGTAGTCTGCTTGCGGGCGGCCCCGGGCCCCACATCAACTCTGTTCGTCGCGCCGTCGCCCTTCCTCTAACCTCTCGCTCCACTCACCCCCCAGAAAGTCGATCAACTAGAAATAACAAACCGAGCTCATTCGTGCACTTACTTCGCATCCCGCACCCTACTTCCCCTGCTTCCATGACGTCCCACCCCGGTCCGCGCACTCTAATAGTCGGCAAAGGACGTTCCTACGGTCTCCTCATCGCAACTCACCTACCGCAACTCACCATCTCCGGGATCCTCTTTCTCTCTCCCTACGCCTCCTCGACTCGCGACCACTCTCCGTGCATTTCATCCCCCAATTCGAGTAATCACCATCGGCGGAGCGTACAACGATGCAGAGGTTGAGGAAGCGAGAAGTGTTTGGGAGGCTTACAGAAGGGAGGTGGAAGGGAATGAAGATGAATTCGGAGCGGGAGAGAAGGGCGTGAAGACTGCTTTTGTGAGAGTGATTCGAGTGAAAGAGGGCAGTGGAGCGGGCGGAGTGGCGGACGTCATTAGGAAAGGGGTGGAAGAAGTTTTTGGGAAGGCTGAGTAGGTAATGATACGCCTACGTAGCTCTGTGCATGTCGACAACCTTTTGGAAAGAAAAAGAAATGTTGACATCCAGGGGCGTCGTCCGGCTGCCGCTCGTGCCGCCAACCCGGAACCTGGCTCTCTTGCCCATCCCAACACCTTTCCGACTTCACATCTTGTCCTCCTCTCCACCCCTCGCGAAATGGCTCCCCCTTCCGCCACCTCCACCCCAGCCGTGGGCACCAAAACGCGTACCGGTCAAATCCCGTCCATCAAACGCACCTACCTAATGGCGTACAACATCGGTTCAGCACTCTCCTGGGCATCCGTAATGCGTCAATTAGTCACTTGTGTATTGTCAAACCCGGATAGTGAAGTTGTTGGAGCTAGGGAAGCGTTTGGACAGTGAGTAGAAACGCGTTGGGGATGTGCGTGGGGGCGATGGGGAACTGATGGATTGCTGGTGCGCAGGATGGGAGAGACGACAAAGTTTGTACAGACAATGGCCGGATTTGAGGTCGTGCATGCTGCATTGGGACTTGTGTGAGTACTCTCCAAATGTTCAGCATTTGCCCGCGCGTGCTCACTCTCTCCCCCACATGCCCTCTCAACCTTTCATCCACATTTTTTCAAATTCTTTTCCGCGCTACAAACATGCCAACAACTTGCTCTCACGCACCGAACCTAATCCACGCCACTCCAGCCGCTCCTCCTTCCTCACGACTCTCTCCCAAGTCTTCTCCCGCTTCCTAATGGTCTGGTACATCCTCGAATTCTATCCTCAAGTCGGTAATTCACCAATTTACGCCACAATGGTATTCGCATGGGCTTTCACCGAGATTATTCGTTACACTTTTTATGCGGCGGGATTGGTGGGAGCTAAAGTTGGGTGGTTGGAGACGCTGAGGTGAGTGAAATTTGTTGATCGCGAGTGAGGAAAAGACGGAGAGACCCTAATCTGGATTACGGGGCAGGTACAACACGTTTTATTTGCTCTACCCGATGGGAGCTGGGAGTGAGGCTTGGTTGATTTTCAAGTCGGCTCCGTAAGTTCCTCCGCTCTATATTACTGCATCAAAACATTGACACCCGTCTTCATGTCTAGCTACGCTCAAAAACGATTCGGAGACCTAGGACTCTACGGCACTTATGTCATTTGCGCCATCTGGCCACCAGGTTCGTCTCGCCCGTCCCTTCCGCACTAGTCTTTTTAGGTCAAGATTGGTTCTGATTTGTGATTCCCGTTGCGTCTACAGCACTCGCATTCTTGATGTCACACATGCACGCGCAGAGGAGGAAGTTCATGAGAAAGGCAAGGGAGGCGAAGAAAGTAGCGGCTGGGGCTGCGAAAAAGAGCCAGTAGGCGGTGATGGGAAAAGGAGATTTAGGGATTCTGGAAACGAACGGTGAGGAAGAGCGCTAAACGCGTTGTGAGTACACGAAGAAGTTTCATCGTTGTGGGAGATACCTGGATTTGAAGCGCCACGCACAAGAGAGCGTGGGTAGAGGCGCCGCGTAAGGATTCTTGAGTCCGTGACCCCTACCGGTTTTTACCCAGGTACCGACTGATCTGATCAGCTTCCGAAGCAAGGAAAACTTGGCTAGCATAGAACGCGGCAGATCGCGACTCGACGCCACGACCCTGCTGAGCGCTGAGCTCGCGGGAAAGCCAATTCCTCTTACAACAAAAGCTTGTGTGGTAGCAGCCTCAATCTAGTAAAAGAATTCAATTCCCGCACAGAAGGCAGAGTCTATCGAGCTTTCAAAGTAGGATCAAGGTCCGTGACCTGCGACCAAAATTGGTGGCGTCTGCGCCCTCGGCAGAAATCCTAGCTGGTCTATCGGTTTATGATTCCGCCTTTTCACGGCGGCGAGCGGGGTTCGACTCCCCGGTTGGGAATATCCATGCATCTCCGTAAGCTGCTGCTCAGAGGTTCAGTTTTTAGACTCATCTACCTTGATCTGGCGTGTTTTTGGCCAACGTGGGTGTCGTAGGACTTTCACTTTTTGGGCCACGCATGGTCATGAATTGTGAACGGGCTTCTTCCTTCCTTTTTGTGGAGGCTTCCAGCTAGTAGAAATTGTGATCTGTTGCCAAAATCTTAGGCAAGAAATAAGGTTGCCCAAGGGCGCATCAGATGTCAGCCAAGGCCAGATGATCGAGTGGTCTAAGATGACAGGCTCAAGATACTTCCTTATCTTCTCCGATACTACCGGAGGCTTCTGTTCTGCGCAAGCGGGCGAGGGTTCAAATCCCTCTCTGGTCATAGACACACAACTTCAATCTTGGAAGGAGCGTGTTGTCATTTTTTAAACACGCTCTGTCGTTTGTACTACGTACTACGAGCTCCAGGCTCTTTCCTGCTCTTTCAGTGAACGTTCCTCGCTGATCCTCGTAGGATCCCTGGCGCCATCGCAATATTCACAAGTCCATCATATATTTGCACTCTAAGAACTCATGACGCCACAAGACGTCGCCAGCGGCCGTCCTCAACCACTCCCACTAAAATAATATCCTGTGATGGACTTTATCTGCAGCACATTATCGGTCTGAGGAGGACCAGCAGTCCATCCCGCGTTCCCAGATGACCTGCAATATCGTATCAGGACCTCCGCCACCCGCGCCGCGAAGCGAGAGTGATAAATTTTACTTACCAGTTATTCCAGACCCAGCTTCCAGGGGTTGAAGGAACGTTCGTAGTGAAGGTGGTTCTCAGTCTGTACAGTTTTTGTTTAGGTTGAAGTTTTAGTGTTGTTGAAGAGTGGAGGACTAACACTCCGTCAACGAGGAATTGGACTTGGCCCTTGGTCCAGACTACGGTGTAACTGAGCGACCGTCACGGCTCAGCCACCTACTATTTCATAGCGTTACAGACATGATATGGGACTCACTCATGGAACGCTGCGGTCGGATCGAATTTGTACGGCACGGCGGCTGTTGTCTCCTGACCTCCCGCAACCAGCGCCTGGTTTGTGAACTGCAAGCCTGTATAATCGATGAAATTCAGTGTCAAAAGCTTCGTCTTCTTTTCTAAATGATGTTCGGTTTACCTGGAGTCACTCCGCTACTTGTACTCGAGTTGGTGATGTACGATGAAAGCAACTCAATGTCTACAAAGTTGCGGCGTCAGTTTGGCCGCGGCGAAACTGGAAGCTTGAAACAAACCAATTTCGGCGTTATCATTCTATCAACAGATGTTCAATACCATTACCTCCAGTATTCCACATCTAGGACTCACTCGGTAGAAAAAGGAAGCAGAGCAAACACCAGGCACCTTCCCCAATTTCATCCTCGTCGTAACATTCGCATAAAGCACCTCGTACCCCGTCGTAACCTGCGCACATTTCACATCCCCACCTTCCGCCGTTCCTCCCTTCACCGTCAGCCTCAGTGCCCCACCACTGATATTGACAAGTGCCGGCTCGAAAGTATGTGTCGAAGGCTGTGAGCCTACTTGATAGTTCGAGGCGCTAAGGTTGTGTGATGAGAGGAAGTTTGAGACGGTTCCGAATTTGTAGGAACTGAATTGTATGTTGAAAGGCGTTGAACCGGGGGGGTTGGAGGATACGGTTGTAGTTGTGCGGGTGACAACGAGTGCGGAGGTGGAGCTAATCACGCCGAGCAGCAAGGAGAGAGCACAGAACTGAAGCATTCGGGAAGGATAGTCAGTGGTTTTGGAGGAAGTGAGCGATGTCTACAAGAGAGCTTTCGGGACTCGAGAGAGCACTTGAAGCACGTCGACCCGCGTTGCCACTCCTTCGATCGCACACGCCGCGGGCTGGAGTCCGCCGTGCCTGGGGGGCGCAATCATGCGTGAATTAGTCGCCGGAATGGATGAAATAGTGGCAAATGGAATTCTAGAAGATCAAGTCGGTCAAAGCTCAATTCGGTGGACCCGCCTTCGTCGGTTCCGACTTTCGGACTCTCAACGGCGAGCGTGGTATGAAAACGCTCCTCGATTATTGATCCGCTGTTGTGCTTCTTGGAAGTCTGCGTTCTAAAGTCACTCTCACGTAGTACTGAAGGGCAAGCTTCGAAACCTTTCAGCCAGCGATCCATACCTCTTTCTCATGGCGCGACAACCACGACGTCTTCGCGCTTTTCCACAGAGCGCCAATTTTGCGGGATCCGAATTGTGATGGCAAAATCATGGCTCCATTTCTCGGTAGACGTGAATGAAAATCAAGTGATAAAACGAGGTGATTCTCCAGTAGGATCAGGAAACTTGAGCATCTGGCACCTCATGGCGCTCCACCGTGAGTTCCATCTCCAAATATTGACTCGGCGTCTTCCTGGCTGATCTCTACGCCTGCAGCAGCAAACAAATCTCGAACCTATTCAAACTGCATAAGAGTTGATTCAAACATCGGAATCGTGAGAGTGGGGACGCACCTCGGAGTGATTCCGAGTGGTTGACATGCGTGAAGCATACATGCATTTGATTGGGCCAGTTTTATCTGTGTGGAGTAAAAGTGTAAGTCGAGTGGGAGAGGGATCTATCCATTCGCGAAAGAAGAAGGAAAACCGGGTTGGGAATTTGACGAACCTGGACTGCTGAAAACAAACTCGCCGCCTAGCTGACGTTGGTCTCCAGGGTAGCGAGGCATTGTAATCCCGCTCTGGGAAAAGGCATCCAAAAGTGAGTCAAGTTTCTTGCTAAGACTTCCGCCCGAGCAGCGAGAAATTGAGTTTAAGAGTAAGAGCAAAAACTCACGATTGTGCTCGCAACGACGTTCCCCAATCCACTCCTCTTCGCATAAGTCCCTTTCTCACTCTCCCTCCCACCATCCCAAGTCTTCCTTGTCATCCCCAAAATCTTATACAGTTTTCGACTTTGATCAACATAAAGCGGGAAAGGACATTCGAGCCTCGCGCGATAAATCGGAATGAGGGAGGGCGAGCCGGAAGAGATTAGAAGAATGTAGAGGGGTGGAAGGAGGGAAAAGTTGGTTTTGTGGATTTGAGGTGGATCAGTGTCGCCCGAGGTGGAGGAGACTGTGGAGAGGGCGGTGGTGGAGAGGGAGGAGAGAGACTTGGAGGCGGACTTTAGAGCGACGACGTAGGACTGACAGAGACCACACTGTGGGTTCAAGGCCGTAAACTGATGTCCGCTGAAGGAGAATGGAAATCACAGCAAGAGACTGACCCAGAGGTGCCGTAAGAAAACGACTACAACGCGTTCTCGCTCTCGGACTAAAGTCGAAAACAGAACGCTCGACCCTGATTCTCCAACGAGCTCGCAATCACCAGCCTCTAGCAGCGACAATGAGGCAAAGTCAGCTTGATGTCCCCTTTCTAATAAGAAGGAATGCTCCGCACCCAAAACCGATTGCTCACTCGGCAATCCAAACCTGTCAAACGAGCCTTTCGCACTAGCCGACGAGCTGGCCCTCTTCCTCGCAAACTTCCCCCCAGCCTTCCCTATCGAAACATCAACATCTCCCTCTTGGAGCTCCTCCGCCGGACCTCCACAATCCCCACATTTGTCCTCTCCATCCCCATTGCTCGCAACCCCACAAACGTCGTCCCTATAAGCTTTCAACTGCGGTACCAATCCATCCGAAGCAACTCTCGGTGACGATTTCGGAGAGGAAGGAGCTGGGTTCAGAGCTGTTGATGCGGAGAAGGTGGAACCTGAATTGGAGAGAGTCGGGGACGCGCCGGTCGCTGCTAAAGTTGAGCCGGAGAAAGTTCGGAGGTGTGGTCGGAGTGGAGATGGAGGGGGAAGAGCTGAGGGAGGTTCCATGGAGAGAGACGCAAGGGTCCGAGAAAGGGAATGGAAGGTGGCACAGAGGGGCGAAGAGAAGGAGTGTGCGCTGCTGAGGGCTGCTTGGCACAAGTCACACTCGGGCTGGCAGGTCGCGGCGGCGTTCGGTTTTGGAATGTGTAACGTAGCTCCGACTCGGGGGTGGCGGGATGGACTGGTCTGGCTGAATGAATGGGAGAAAGACTCTTTGAAAGAGTGGGAGTTGCAAAGAAGAGAAGGAATCCCACGAAACGGCGAGGATCGATCGCAACGCAACTCTCCAAGCAAGAATCAGGGCAACATCCCCGGCTCGCCCGCCGAATACACCGGACTGGGTACCTTCGTCAAAAAAACGGTCGAACTGCTGAACTAAGTCGCCTTGGCACACAGGCTCTTTGGTTTCCAGGATAATCCAGCACGGGCATTTTTCAGAGCCGGTGCCGGAGAGAGAACCTGATTTATTGGGGACGTTACAGACAAACGCGTTGCCGCGACGACGTCTTCCATCGAGCTACTTGCTTATCTATTCCTTCCTGCGTCAACTTAAATCTCCCCTGGATCTATTGGACTTCCTATCGCGGTGAAACTAAAGGTTGGCCACAGAACTCAGACGTCTTCTCCTGATGCGCCTCTCTGTATTCCAGCCTGGACGCGACGGGGAGGAAAGTCATGTAACGGGATCGCGGTGGAGAAAAATCAGAGGTATAAAGGTACACCAGGGTCTATCAAGTGACGCTGTGGCGGTTTTGACGTGAGTGAAGCCAGCGGGCATCTGAACGAGGAAAAGCTTTCGGCTTCGCGGCTTCGCAAAGGCGAAGAGTGACCGTGCGGCACAACAGAAGCCCGCAGAAGCGTCTCACCTGATAGATCTGAAAACACACCCATACTATAAGTAACCCATACTTGCCTCGTTGTTACGGTAGATTTGTGATTGGTTTTGCCACCATTCTTTGGCGACGTCGCGCCGGCCCTCAAAGCAATCCCTTCTCCGCGAGTCGCGACAAAAAAGCGCTTTCAACCGCCCCGCAAACGAACCTACTGTACTCTTAGATCTCACGCGGTAGACTCACATCGGTCTCGGGTACGTGGGAAGGAATGGATCGAAGTCGATTGAAACGTCTGAAAGTCTTTGGGCTGCTACTTTTTGACGCAGAGGTGATCGGACTGCGCACGCCCAGGAGTTCTCGAGTTTGTGTTCTCGAACGCCGCGTCTTCAACGCTTTCGCCGGCATCAACAAACAACGGCAGCACCACCCTCGGCAGAATACGACTACGACAAGAACATCCCTCCTTTGAAGAACAGGTGCGACGACCGAGGCCGAGAGCGCAGGCAGGGGGCCAAGGACGTCAGCGCGAGACTCACACGGCGTACTGTCTGCATTCCTTGAACTCCCTCTCATCTTCCCCGAATGCAACGAACCTCGACTTCCTCGACCTCCTCCTCCGTCCCTTTCCCACCTTCTCCTTCTTTTCCCCCTCATCCGAACGCACGACAGCATGCGCGCACGCCGTCCCGGAGTGAACGGTACGACGCCATCGTCAATCAAGCGAGGGAGACGCTTGAGAGGGGTAATACGAACGATGGAGATAGGGTCAGACAACATGAGTGGAGAGGGACGGTCGAGCAATTGCTTAATGTGATTGATAGCATGGTACGTCTAGATTTCTGTACTTGCGCGGTTTGCGGTTTGCGTGGGGGCGTCGATATTGCGCGAGTGGTCGTGCTACACTGGATGGTATGGCGGCAAGTGGATCTGCCGAGGCACTGGCTCGCGGGCTTCTTAGGCCGAGTGCGGCCAGGTGGTGCTCACTGTTTCGCGTCGTCCAAACCTTGTCAATGTCGCGACGGCGATTTGCTTCAAGTTGCTACCCGAGTACCAAGTTTTCGGACAGTGCTACTCCTTGGGCTGTCTGCTGTCATATTTTGGTGACTTCTCTCCGAGGAGACCGTTGTGGGATGGGGAGTTCGCGCGCCAGTTGCGGTCTCGACGACTTGCTGCATGCGCAACCTGGCGCCAGTTCTAACGCATCCGTGCGCCTTGTCTCTCTCAAGCGATCACCGCTGCTTTCCCAACGGGTTTGTCAACCTTGAGGCCTACAGTGGGCGCGAGGCCGCGCCGGCATCCGGCGTCGCTTGGCTTCGGACACTCGGCGTTACGAGGGGTGTTTATGTGAGAATTGAGCATTGAGCAACAAGCAACTTCGCGAAGCAGACTTTTCTTTCTGGGTCTAAGACGGTACAAACGTACTTCTTGTGTGGCCACTGGAGGCTTGGAAGTAACTTTAAAGCACTTGGGAGCCTCTTTGAGAAGCGCGAGACGCTGTTTGGGGGCGCGAGGCTATACCATTTCTTGTCCTCATTACTCGCTACACTGAAATGTTAGGCCGAATCTCAACGCTAACAATCATCCCGTCCTTCTCAGTCGCAACAGCTTTCAACTCACGACGAGCTCTCCGCCCAACTAAAAATCGCCCAATCGAATCTCACTCTCGCCTCCTCCCATTCCGACTACCTAGAAGAAATACTCCGCCGACGAAATAGCCAACAGAGCCAACCCATGTCAAAACGTCAACACTCCGACTCAGGCCTCCCTGCTCGCACAAGTGTCTCAAATCACTCAGCCGACGGAAACGCTCGACCCGAGAGTGGTTGGAGCATGTATGGTCTTGGTCTCGACGAGGTGGAAAACCTCGCATCGACATCGCAGCCTTCTTCGTCTTCGACAACCTCAGCTACAAAGTCTTTCTTCGGCAGAATCCCATCCACTCGGAAAAAATCACAATCCTCGAGGTCGGAGAACAAGTCTGCCGATGGATTCGATTCAGCGGTCACCTCTCCAGATCCTTCATCTTCTTCCTTCAACACCTCCAACACCGCCAGTCCGTCCTCCCGAGCCATCGGCGTCCTCATGTCCGAGGTCGCTCGCCTCAAAAACGCCCTCGCAACGATTCAGACCACCAACTCGGGATTAGAGACGACCGTAATAACTCTCGAAACTCGGTGCGCGGACTTGGAGAAGACGAAGAATGATTTGATGGACGAGTTGGAGAGATTGAGTGTGGAATTGTTCCAAGAGGCGAACATGATGGTATCGGATGAGAGGAAGAAGCGAGCGAAAGCTGATGAGGAGGTCGAGCGACTCACGGCGGAAGTGAAGAGGCTATCTGCAATCGTCGACGTTCTGAGAAAAGGACCGCCGACAGGGTTGAAGATTGGCGTACCCAGTCCAAGTTTGAGGCTGGACAATGGCGCGCCAAGTCCAGGCCTGGAGCAACTCGACGATTTGATCAAGGCCGAAACGGAACTCGAAGAAGCGCTCGGTATTCCATCAGCTCGACTTTCCCGCTCGCCGGGGTCACTATTACCCTACGCTGGCTTTTCCTCCCCTCTCCCTCCGAATCATCCGTCACCAGACGCCTCTCCATCTCTCTCAGAACCACGAGCTTCTGGCTCACCGACTCTCAACGAAAACCCTGCTTCGGCGTCAGGATCTCGATGGTTCTCCTTCGCACGTAGGACGCCATCACCCAGCGCTGGGCGGCATGAGGGAGAGTCGACATCTTTCACTCTTCCGCACTCTCTGGACAACCGGCAGACGCAGAGCCGACAAACCTCTTTATCCGTGCCAGTTGGGAGACCGCTTTCAACCACCCCATCTGCCACCAGCTCGGAATACTCGACACCGAATTTGGTGGCGAGCGAGAGATTGGAGGCGCTCCGTGATGAAGGAGAGGAGGGCGCGGGCGAGAGTCCGTATACGTCACCTGAGGAGTCTCTGCGAGATCGAGAGTCCAGTCTTGATGATGACGATAAGCCAGCACCACCAAGGAAGGATTCAGTCGTCACGGCTGGCGCATTGGCGCATCTGAATAGCTTCACTCGCCCACGTTCGCCGCCTCTCGTTTCTCCACCGGTACCAACACTACCTTTCTCCGGCACCGGTCTCTCTTCTTCCACCTCTCGTCCAACCATTCCATTCGGACTCGACCTCTCCCCACATTCCCTCCTCGCCGCCGCGCAATTCCCTCTTCCACCTTCACCCGCAGAAGAGAGGAGCGCACCCGATTTCGCTCGATCTCCTTCAGCAGGAAGGATCCGAGCTGATTCATTCGGGAAGAAGAGGTCGGATTCGCCTCGTGCATCATCGCACAGTCGGCCGTCTTCACAGAGTCGACCGAGCGGGAGCAATCTTCATTCCTCATCTTCATTGAGTTCTCCTTCCTCGCCACGTCCTCACACGTCGCGGTCTCCTCTTCATTCCCCTGAAAGCGATCGACCTACATCCCTCGCGTACTTCACTCCAATGACTGGGCCAAGTAGTCCCGAAGTATCGCCTGGTTCGTTTTCTCGACCCACTTTCAGCTCCCACGCCCATTCCGAGCCTATGCCAATCATCAAGCAAAGTGCTGTTCCACTATCTCCGACCTCCAACCGTAACGTACCTTTGACTGCTCGTCGACCGACATCGCCCCAAAATCAACGAACGGCCCTTCCCCACGACTCGAACATTTCACCACGATCCCGTACTTCTTCTACCTCCCGCCGACGTCCTACACCACTCGAGGTGAATCCCCATCGTCACTCCAATATCGCGACACTGCGACCTTCATTTGACGACCAGAACTCTCGAGATCGATCCTTGAGCGAGCCTGTCAGTCCGAATACGCTTCGATGGGCTGAAAAATCAGGAGTGTTGAAAGGAAACACACTTGCAACTGTCGCTGAGAGACGGCATAGTAACGGGGGTGGAGGGCCGGCTTCTTTGGATTTGAGGGGAAGAGAAGACGGTGGACCAAGGACCGCACCTCCAGGAGAGCAGCACAGCGCATCTCCAGGACTCATCTCTCCAGCATCAAGGACCGCTCCGAATAGTCAAGTACCTTCGCCAACGTTGTCAAGATCAGGATCGCTCTCGCCATCGAAGAGGATGCTCAGTTCACGGGGAAACATGCCCAGAAGCGCGTCGTCGAATAAAGAACTTGACGATTTGATGGCCAACATCTCTAGGATGAGCTTCTTTGGTGGAGAGGTGGATTTCGGTGCTGCTGGAGCGAGGAAGGAGTAGTGCGAGTGGACTGAGGCTTTTTTTATAACGTATTGGAACACTGTGCAAGTCAAGTGGCCTTGTGCCTCATTTTTTTTTTACACCCTTCAATGAAGCATTCCGCTAATGTTACTGTCGAAACGGCCATCAGTATTTTCAGAAAGTGGACTGACAGTGTGCGAGAGCGTGGTAGGCGTTTCGTGCAGCCAGCGAGCCATCTTCAGAAAAACGACTACTCGCCCAGCCTTGGACAAGGACGGGTTCACTTTGAAGTGAGGAAAAAGTGAGGAACAAAGGAAATAAAAACCTATTTCAATAGCAAGTCGCGAATCGGTCGATCCTCTTTGAAAGGGAAGGCCAAATCCCCTTTGTTCTCCGAACGCCACCAGCAGTCGCACAGCCCGCCGCACCCCGAGTCGTCTTGCCCCAGCTCTCCCCACTCAGTACAATCACGCTTCTCGATACTTCCAATCTCCCATCAATAAGTCACCTTCAACCTCCCCCGTTAAACTCGTTAAACACCTCTTCGACTCCCATGCACTTCCTCACTCCACTACTCGCCCTCTTCGCCGTCCTCCCAACGCTAATCTCAGCATCAGAAAATCCTCTCGTCCCACCCGCCTGTCTCCTCCGCTGCGTAGGAAAGCGAGTGCTGAACATAGGATGCGCCCAATCCGACTCAGCGTGCTTATGCTCGTCTCAAGTATTCGTCAAAGGCGTCGGCCAGTGCTTGCCGACCTCTTGTGCGAACGAACCTGGAGGACAGGACGCCAGCGAAGCCTGGTTTAGTAATGTGAGTATATGCTCTTCCGAGCCACAGACACCTAGGAGATGGTTTGGAAGCTGATGATTATGGGTTATGATAGTGGTGCTCTCTGGTCTTAGCAGAGGCCGCGAGGGAGGCCGCGGCAGCTCAGGCGGCGGTGGCAGCAGCAGCAGCTTCTCGAGGACATTGAAAAGAACAGGAGGGGAGAAGACTCCGAGGAGACAATGGCTGAAGGAGATATGGACCTATATTACTTGTTTGTACACCAATGTATTCCCACATATCAATCATTCAGTACTCATAATACTGATCGTCATCGCTTTCGTCATGGCTAAAACCTTCCTGATCCTCCTCATGTTGTGATGAGGAGGTGACCTTCACTATTTTTTTCCCTTGCTTCAACACGTGCCCGCCCTCAGCCCTCTTCGCCCTCCCCCTGGTCCTCGACGTGCCCTCGTCGATGCGCTTCCGTTTCAGATCAATCTTCTTCGAGTCCTCTTTTCCGATATTATACGCCTTCGGATCATATTTGAGAGGTTTTCGACGTCGACCTGTTCTTAGCTCGATGCCCTGAGACTTGAGGAAGCTGTCTGCAATAGCTCCGGCGTTTGAGCGAAAGAGGGCGAGTTGGGCCGAGGATGTCCAGCTCGCTCCGCTTGAGGCTTCTGGTGGATCCTTTTCAGCATTACCAGGATTACCTGCTTTGACGGTGTCGTCCGCATCGCTCGAATCGCTGGCGGGATCTCTCGTCCAACGATCGTCTCCACCGCCGCTGTCTGAGATCGAGCCATCGTCGTCGTCCGAATCAAGACTAGTAAGGTCAAAGTCTTCTTCTTCGTTCTCGTAGTCCATACCTCTCGAAGACGTTTTCCGGGCACCTTCGTTGACTATAGGTGCCTCTCGGCGAAGCCAGGCTGATTCTGACTCGTCTGATGGCGCCGTCGCGGAACTTGCCTTGGTCGAGGAGCTGCCAGAACAATGTGGTGGTTCCAGAATTGTGACGTCCTCGATGGTGGCCCCACCCTTCTTTTGGAGAACGACCGGCTCAAGTCGAGCGACCTCCTCAGTGCGAAGCTTTTCGGCTTGGGCGTCCGAATCGGCAATCAGCTTCTGCTCCAGCGCCTCCGCGTCTTCTTCTTCCCTGATTCGCTCTTCCTCCGCTGCCTCGTAAATCCCGCGTGCAACTCCTTGACGGTAACAGCTGAAGGCAACTCGACCCTTCAGGTCCTTTCGACGGAGAGACCATTCGAGGGCTAGATTTTGTACCTGTTGGAATAAGCGATTCAGTTGATCTGTTTAAGATTGCTTAAAAGTGATTTGAAGCGCACCATCTCGTAGGCCGAAGCAGCGGCGGCAGCGTTTGTCGCAAGCCCATAAAAGCAGATATGAAGGTATTGACCGCCATAAAATGACTCATAATAGCTTTTGACGAGGAAGGCAGAATCGACGGCGTTCATCAGAGTGATGATCCAGGCTGTCATCCTGACGACTGCCCCGTCTCGAGTCGTAACTCGAACAACAGTCATCCCAGCTCGCTTGTCTTGCTCCTTCTCGGATTCGCTGGCGATGATATCGGCCATTGAGAGATTCTCTCGAGCGATGAGCTGCGTTACCATCCTATGCAAATTTCTCAGTATCTTCCTTTGCTTAGAACTAAAAGTGATTCTGGCGCACTTGAAGGCCCTCTTTGCTTCAGCCTCGCCGGTCCCAGTGTGTTTAGCCAGGGCAAGGGCGCGTCTGATTTTGGATAGAGCGGAAGCATCGACAGAAGCCACTGGTCAAATAGGTTCGTTATCACCTCGTATTGGTAGAGGAACATAGTAAAGCGCACATCGTTCAGCACTCTCAGAGGTGAGCGGAGCTTCCTCATCGACAACTTGCGCAATGAATCTGCATATGCGAGCCCAGCTTAGCTTGAGCCAGGATTACTTGGTCTGGAAGGATTTTACTAGACTCACGGTAACTCGACAGGCAAGAAACGTGCTGCAGCTGCCCTAGCAAGGTCGTCGGGCAGAAAATCGTCGTCGTTTCTTTCCGAACCCAGCGACTCTTGATCTGATTCATATTCTTCCTCTGATTCTGGCGGTGGAGGAATATCCCACTGGAAGTCGAGGTACATGAGCTCCCCGCAGACCGTCTCGCATCGCGCACCACGAAAACTTACCTCGATTCCCTCTACCCGCATGCCCATGTCATCACCTAATCCACCACGTCTATCTACACGTAATGAATCTGCATCCACTCCTTCCTCCCTGACCGCGCGCGCTATGATGGGCTTGACGTCCTCATCCTCGTCTTTGACCTCTGTTTTGACGCAGCGAGCTTCCTCCCTACGCCTTTTCTTCTCTTCGTTCCATTCACGCCGGAGAGCTGAGTCTGGTAAAACATTCTTACGGGGTTCCTGTACGCATGACAACTGATCAATCTCCTTCGGCCCCACTCGACCGCATGACAAGAAGACGCATACCCAGGTAGGCTGCCAGGTGTTCCCTGTGGCTGGATCCGTGCCTTCCCACGCAATGCAGAACAGTTTCGGTGTTTCAGCCAGCTTCAGAGGCAGGCGCGAGATTGTCAGCAAGGATGTTGAAGCTCGGGGGAAGTAAGCGCTGGACGCACAATGGAGTGGGCCGCCCATGCTACGTCTGACATGCCGTTACCAGACTTCGAGAAGGACGGCACTGGAAGACTCGGGGCTACCAAAGAATCGTCGTCCGGGATTGCCTCGCGCCCAAGTTTCAAGGATCAAGAAGGTCTAAGCTTTACACTTTGAGGTGGCTTAAAGCGGGCGGAATTGTAAGGCAATCCAACGAGCAGAAAGAAGGCGAAGCTGATGTTCGTATCGGGGCTGAGACAACGGGGAGCAGAGGTCTAGCCGACGACTAGTAAAGTCGACTCGAGGCGGGGTCCGGATTCAGGGGTGCTGGAAGACCGAGTCATCTTTCAAAAGGCGTTCGTGTGCGCGAAGTATTTGACTCTCGCGTAAAGGCTCACAGGTGGGAGCGTGACGCCGTAAAATTAGCTGCCAGAGACCCAAATAGAAGAAGGAGGTGCTCCCGGCGCCGCACTGATGGCCCTTCCGCGAACTTGGAGTCGGGCGCGCGTTTGGTCCGCTTCCAAATTCCATGCAACAGTCCACTGTTCCGTTTTCTTCTTCTCTCCAAAGTCGTTCAATTTCCTCAATGTCGCCCACGCCATCGCTGCTCGCGTCTTTGCTCGCTTTATCGACCTTCGCGGCTGTCAATGGACAGCTTTCGTTCCCCTCACCCACTCTGATTACTGGAGGTCAGTCTGCCACTCACGCACATTCCTCGGCATTTTCTCTGAGCTCGCTTTCTCTCCCACAGATGGCCCACGACCGCCTGTCCTTTCTTCTGCGGCACCGACTGGCACTTGGACTGCCCCTACGACCAGCGTCGTTGTGAGCGGGACAACCTTCGCGCCACCGTCGGTCACGGGGGTGGGGAAGCAGGCGCAGATAATTGGAGCGGACAACTTTTGTGTGGGTTACTTTGGCCAGGGATCTCGCATTTGATGGCTAATGAGTCCGTCAGCTGTACATGCCGCCCGATCCCACCACGGAGAACTGTGAGTAGAGCGTGGCTTGACGAGGGTGTGGTGCCGAGGTCCTCGGGCTGACCGGAAGTAAAGTGGTGGACGCAGAGGCGATTGCGGTCGCGTATTGTATCAACCCATATAACGATACACGACCGATGCCCGACGGCTTCATTAGGACAGCTCACTTTGTAAGCCGAGATGGCCGTCAATGGGGTACTTCGAAAAGCTTACTGTTTTTAATTTTTCCTTCAGCGCCAAACTCCCGATTACGTTCAGATCACAGGAACTTTCGACTGGACAAAAATGAACATCAACCCATACGATTGTGGAGGAGAGGTGAGAAAATTTTCTTCATCGCTGTCGCGGACCGCAGCTGATAAAGTTGGGTTCAGTACGACAATCATGGTGCCGAAGGACTGTGAGCTCTTTCGTATCAACTTCTAGCTATCTTCTTACTCACGGCGGGCATCAGAGGCAACCCTGTTGGAGCTCATGTGGATGGAGGAGACGTATGTTTTCGCTTTGGTGCGCTATCACACCGCGTCCGCTGACTTCGACGTTCGTTCTCGCAGAACTGGTAAGCTTTTCGAGTGTAATATTAGATAACGCCTTACATCTACTAACACAATCTTGCTGGTAGGTCCGAATTCATGGGCAGTTGCGACACTCCTGGCGAGCCCGGCCAGTTTTGCTTCCGAAGCTGCCACGGCGACGTAAGGGCTCCTAAATGTTCGGTTCATTCTTTTATATTGATCTAGCTTGAGCCTATAGAACTCGCTTCCTTACTGCCGAAATACCTTTGACCTCAGTGAGCGAAGTCCAGATATCTTTCGAAACGCTACTGAAACAGACTTGCTCCTTTTTCAGTGGGATGCCTCTGGGTTATGGCGAGTTTTGATCTCTCCCTGGTCGTGGAAACTATCAAACCTAATGTTCTTACCCACCGCAGCCCGGAGATTATCAACAAGAAGGCTTCACCAACTGCCAGGCCGACTCAGACCTCCCCGTCGGAGTCTACAACTCATCCTACACTTTCGCCCAAGGACAATCTTTTACTCCTCCCGCCGTAGCCGCACCTTCATCATCTTCCTGTGTCACTGTAGCGAGCCCCACTGCTTCGGGAGTCACCTACAGCTGGGACCAGCTTGCCTACGAGACCAGTGGTGTTTCTTCCGGAGCGGCGTCGACAGCTTCCTCAAGCGGATCGAGCGCAAAGAGTGCGAGTGGATCGGCGGCCGCTACTTCGACCGGGAAATCTTCAGCGGGAAGGACGGCTGGAGGTGGAAATGGATGGACAGGGGTCGTTGTCGCGTTGGGAGCTGTCGCTGGAGTGATGGTGGTTATGATTTGATTCGGTAATTCGTGCTTACTTAATGGCTTGACGGACAATCTTATACCTATAGCTCATCAGTATACCGCTTCAGTACTGGGATACTTCCGGCTTTAGTCCGCAAACGTGCGAAGGCTGCTGGGACTCTCTCCAAGCTTTCTGTGACTCCGAATTTCCTCATCGAAACGTCTTTAAGACAAAGGTGCGTGGTTCGGTTTTTTAAAAAACGTGTGGTCTTTCATGATATTGCTTCAAGGGTGATGCCCATGAGAGCGTAATATCAGCCGCGACGCCAACTAATAACGAGCGCCACCAACGACTTCGTAAGGGTGCGTGGGGCTGCATTTTGACCACTGCCCTCCCGCTTGGGCTGCAATATGCTCGAACTTCAAAGTCCACAATCTACATGTGGTCAGTCAATCCTGAGTCTCAATATGAGGTGGTTGGTCTCATTGACGTCCTAGGTCTCACAGCGGGCCTTCAGCTCAAGCCTTCAGCAGGCGAGTGTTTCTTAAGCTTATGGGGCGCTAAAACACGCTTCCGACTCCGGAAATTGCTCAGGCCTTATTTTCTGACGTCTCCCAGAGCTTTGGGGTCGGGGACATCGCTAACATTCCGCTCCTCAGGCGTCAACACTGTCTCGGAAGTAGATTCGCGCACGGTTGACAGTGTTCCGCGGACACCTCTGATGGAATTTATCTTTCCTTTCTTGTCTTTTCTTTTCTAACGTCGAGGCAACCACGGGCTCAGAATGGAAGGACCTCCCGCTCGATACCCGGTGAGGACACCCGCACCAAGCCGAACATCTGGCGTCTGGCTCTGGTTTACGGGCATCCATGTTCAAACGTTCATGCAAAGTCGAGCCAAATGCTTAGCCCGTTCCGCTCTCCTGTTCGTGTACGTCCAAAAGTACCCGAGGGCCTCATCATTTCGAAATCGCTATCCAGAAACCGTTCTACTACATTCTACTGGTATACACGGCAAGAGGGTATATTTTGGGCCAAACAGAATCAACAAAAAGGGTGGAGGGCGGGAAACAGAAAGTGGAAGTAGCTTTGGGTGCTTAGAAGCGTCAGAAGTGCTAGCAGAAAGACCCATGCAATGATGCGGACCTTTGGGTGCTTAGAAGCTAGCGTCCACAAAGACTACTTGCTAACTGAGAGAAATGAAAGGCCTGAGAGGGCGTCAGTGAGTTGTCCAGAGGCCTGGGGCGTGGGAGAAAACTCACTCGCTCGGTTGATTCGAGGAAGCTCGAGGACAAAGGAGGCTTGAGGATCGACGGGAGAGACTGCTAGGCAGGAGAAACCGAGTCAGGACTAGGAGTCGCTGGTGCAAGGTGAAGTGCCGGCTTACCTGGGCTAGGGGCGGCGTACTCTGGAACTCGGGCGACTGGGGAGGAGTTGAGGGAGCAAGAAGGCCATTCTTGCTCGACCTCTCGACGCCTCGGTCCACCGGCCGCTTCCACCTGAGCGAAAAACGCGTGGAAGTTAGGCCTGGATTCGAAGAAGCGCCGATCAAAGCCGGGCGGGGACTCACGAGGGAAAAGGCGGCTGACTAATCAAAGTAACCAGTTAAAATACGATAGCCCGTTCCGCTCTCCTGTTCGTGTACGTCCAAAAGTACCCGAGGGCCTCATCATTTCGAAATCGCTATCCAGAAACCGTAGATGGTAATTGTGTGATGACTCGATAGATAGAGATGGATGGCGAAGAATGACGAAAGGAAGTGTCGGGGGAGGAGGTGGGGAGGAGCGAGGCGACGAGAGAGAGGCGAGACGGAAACGAGGCGCGAAGGAGACGGGGTAGCAGCGTAATGTGACGCCGGATTGTTTAAGATCCGCTGAGCGACAGCAAGAAAAGGCGAGGGGGGACGGCAGGCCGGAGGAAGGGGAAGGAGAGAGGGAGAAGAAACTCAAACCTGAGCGGCGTTCAAGCGCGCCTCGTCCAAGGCGAGGAGTCGCGCCTTCCTCCGAGTGAAGGCGAGGAAAACGGCAGGAGTCTCCCGGACGTACCCTTCCCACGCAGCGGAAGTCCAGCGACCTTGGCGCATGACCTCAGCGTTCGACCAGCCGCGCAAGACGTAGAAGCCGGCGCCGGTACCGCGAGGCGAGTGACCCCGAACGTGAGGGCCGAATAGAGCTTTGAGGCGGCGGACGAAAGTGCGACGTAGTGGGAGGCGACCTGATGCGTCGAGGAAGAGGAAACCACCCGGGCCGAAGATCTGGTCGCGGAGGGTGATCCATCGGAAGACGAGCTCGGAGTAGATTGTCTCTCCGGTCTGCTCGGCGAGGAAGAAATAATGGGAGCCAAGGAACTTTGGGTCGGCCTTGTGGTATGGCAGAAAGGCGGCGAAGGAAGTTGGCGTGCAGGTGGTTTGCGAACGGCGCATGAACTTCGATTCGTCGTAATACTTGGGATTGTCGGGACGAGTAGCTTCGGAGGCGCGACCACAGCAAAAGATTTGGATACACGTACTAGCCAGGAACTGAAGCTTGTTGTATGAGATCGTTTTGCTGGCGAGAGCGGCGGTGACTTCGTCCCGCAAGATCGAAATGCGAAGATTTGGCGCTTTCGACGGGCGGTGCTTCTTCCGCTTCTGACCACCGACGAGAGTACGAAGAACGAGCGTGGAGGAACGCACCGTTTCCCAGGACGGATCGACCATGAGGGGCTTGAAGTTCCAGGCGAGTCCGGAGAGAGTGGAGTAAGTCGAGACGCCAACGAGCCAACGCCATGCGACATAAAGAGACAGAGAGTTTTCGGTGGGGAGTGGGGGAAAGTCGTATTTGAGAACGAAGGCGCCCCAGGAGCGATACGCGCGTTCGTACGCGTCGCGAGTGGAAGGTTGAAGGGAGGAATCCAGGAGGAGAGAACGATGTGCGATTAGATCCGCGAGCGGGGGCATAGGAATGCGCCCCCGCTTGGGACCTTGAGTGGGGAGGGGTGCGAAGGAGACACCCCGTCGACCACTCATAAGCGAGAGGCTCCCAGCACGGTGGCGAGAGCCTGGAAAGGTGGGCGCATCTCCATGCGCATGTCGTTGAGACGAACAGGCTGGACTGAGAACTCACAGCATACAAACGAGGTATCCGCTCGCCAATTGAGACCATCTTCGTTGTCCGGCGAGTTCCCGCCAAAAAGCAAGAACAGAGCCGAAGGAGTGCGGCGGGACAGAGCGTCCGGGCCGACGTTGAGAGCCCCGGCGACATGGACGACGCGGAGTGAGATGCCTCGGCTGTTGACGGCCTCGAAAGCGACACGAACGAGGTCGCGGAGAGGGCAGTTGGGGCGGTTCACGGCGTTGCCTCGATCGAAGGCAAAGACGACGGCTGCGTTGTCGCATTTTGCGAGCATCCGTAAGAAAGGGACCTCCTCCTGGAGCCCAACGCGCTGGTCGTGAATGTGGCAGGCACGTAGGATGGCCCAGACGAGAGCCACCGCTTCGGCGGCAATGATGGAAAGGTAGGTACGATCGGCGCGGGAGAAGTGGCGTTCCAAGACCGGCACTTGAGGGGAAGGAATGTGGCGAGGGTCGGAAGGGAGGAAGTCGGAAGATGGGCTTTCCCAGTCCGCCCTGACGCTGTAACGAAGCACCGCGCCGAACCCGGAGCCTCCCCCGTATTTCCAACGCTCCGACGGACTCATCGCATCAGGAACCAGGCAGGCGTCCGTTTCGATGACGACATTGGAGAGAGAGTCATCCCACTCTTCGACGTCGGTGGAAAGGAGGTCGAGAGGTTGTCGGAGAGAGAGGACGGAGCGGAAGGAAGTGAGGCCGTCGTCCATTTCGGAGTTGATGTAGATGCGCTGAAGGTCGTTGTCGCGGGCGGCGCCGTTTGGATAAGAGAGTTTGGTGAAGCAGGGTTGGAGACAAGGGCGGAGGTACGGCCACACGGTGAGCGCCCAGTTTGCCCACCCGCAGATCACCCGAAGCTCGTGGACAGTGCAACGCCGGTCGGCGGAGGAGAGGAACCGATCGATCTCTCCGATCAACGCGTCAATGGACTCGTCTGGGAGACTAGCAGTGAGGCACCTGGAATCGATCTTGATTCCACAGACGACGAGTACTTCTCCAGACTCGGCCTTCTTACGACTCCAAGGTACTCCAAGTTCGTCCCAAACCGAACACATGGCAGCCTGCTCGGGAGGGCCCCAGAAACTTACATCACCGGTTGGGTCCTCCTTGTGAATCCAAACCCACTGACCCGAGCAGTCGAGAGAGAAGAGATCATCCATGTAGGCGTACGGATTTCGAACCGGGACGCCCTCGCGAGTGAGCCGAAGGTAAGGAGCGGCGACAGCGAGGGGAACGGAGGAGGGGACGACGGAAAGGAGTCGGTTTTGACCAATCCAGACGATGCAGCTTTGGAAGGCGATGAAGAGGTAAGGGTTCGCTCGACCGCCGAAGGTCGCCCTCCACTCGCAATGATACTTGATTTCCCGAAGGTGGGAGCCAGGAATCCGCCAGGAGACTGCCATCCATTGGAAGGCTTGGAAAGTCCAGTGCATGCAGATGATGCGGAACGCGCTGGACTCGTCGAGTTTCCAGATGAGTGGTACGACGTCGGGATCGAGGTGATGGAGATGACGGAGCAGGGCGATAAGGTGTTTTGGGGAGTCAAAGACGACAGGGCAGTTGGCACGATCAATACCACCGTTGAGGTTCGACTTCGTCTGGTTGCATACTCGACGCATGCGTGAATTCTTTCCCTGCGCGACGAATTGCTCCGAAAGGATGGTGTTTGGTGGCTGGACCTTGATTCCGGGAGACACCCAACCCGCATCGATTTCCTTTTGGACATCGTCTTGGATGAAATCGTTGTGGATGTCCGAGAGGGGGACGAGCCGACCGGCGACCGAAGCGGGGAGAGGTTTGGGGTAGAATCCGTCGTGACAAGGCCACCACCCGTTTTCAAAGTTCCACTCCAGCGACTCGACGAAAGGGCGGTTGGGATGATCCGCCATCATCATCTTGAAGAGAGGCAGGTTGATGGTGACATCGTGACGAAAGAAGGTCGGGTGCGACGCGCGGAGTGCCAATCGCGGAGCGTCGAACGCGGAAGCGGGAGGACGAGGGAGGGGAGCGTGATAAAAAGAAGAAGTGAGGAGGGGAGTTGTGGGTAGAGAAGTTCCCGCAGCGGGCCAGTGATAGGTACGAAGGAGACGCGGGGTAGCGTCAATCCCTTCGAGGACGTGGGTTGGCGGCGCGGAGCTGTAAGACGGACCGTAAGAAGAGTTCGGCTCCGTCGGCTCCTGCGCCCCCAGAAGCGCTTCATCTCTCCCGTGCAGGAGATCTGCCCCTAGGGGCAGGAGGGCGAGGGGGACGACCGCCAGCATTCCCTCCGTTTCCGCCTCTCGCTCCTCCTCCTCCGACTGCTCCTCCGTTGGCTCCTCCCTGGCCTCCACCTTGAGCACCTGGCGCCCAAGGGCAAGCACGAATCCCGTGACCTGCTTGACGACAGGCCGAGCAGACGTGAGGATGTCCACAAGGCGTGACGTGGTCAATCCCGCGATTGAATCGAAGGCAGGGGTGGTCGTCCTCTCCTTGATTGCCTCGACCTCGATCTCCGTTTGCGCCAGCTTCGGGACGCGGAGCCCGGCGAGCCGCGACAGGCTGAGTGATGAGGTCGAGATAAAGGGGGCATCCGGTACCGGCGGTGACGAAGGAAGAAGCTCTGCCGTGGGTGAGGGAGTGCTCGTGGCGATGCTTCGCCTCGTAGTCGATGATGAGGAGAACGCGAGCGTGCGGCTGATTGCGGACGGCGTTGCACATCCAGACCCGGAAACGATCCAGCTCCGGAATACGCTCGGGGTAGACGAGACGAATGATTTTGTGGTATTCGTCCCAACTTCCAAGGTAGTCGAAGAAGTTGTCGAATGGAGCTTTGTGACGACGAGCGCGAGCTGCAGCGCCGGCTCCGATGGCGTACTCCTCGTAAGATCTTTCGTCGGCGATGACGACGGGGAGATGGTCCCGAACGTCGCGGAGGTCGACAGAGCCTTCCCCAGTAAGAGCAATGATGATGTCGGCAAGATCGACCGCGACCCGAAGCCTGCGAGCGACTCGATAAAGGTTGTACGGGTCGGCGCGGGCGAGGCTCTTGGTGTCGATGAAGAGCTGCTGACGAGCTCGGACGACAATGTCGATGGGGGTAAGCTCCTGTCCTGGAGGGGGAGCGATCGCATCGTAGGCGTCGATCTGAGCGAAGAGATCCAACATCGCTGGAGCGTTTGCGATGGTGGCGACGCGCCGATGGTCTTGGTCGAGTCCGAGCGGGCCTCCCATGTCCACGAGAAGCTGTCGTGCAGCGGCCTCGTTCCTTGCTCTCTCGAGAGCGCGCTCCCGAGCCTGGTAAGCGCCATGAGGGGCGTTGGGCGCAGGAGCAGCGCCGGCGGCTTCGGGAAAGTCCTCCCAAAGCTCGTTGTCGCCGAGGTTGGGGAAAGCCTGGAGGTCGGGGAGACCCTCAGCGGCGACTGCTGGTCCGAGACGGTCGCGAAGATCCGGAGTCTCGTTGCGAGCGAGAGGGTCGGCAGCGGCGTTGAGACCCGGAATATGGGCGTCGACAGCTGGCTGGGGGGTTCCTTCTCCGTAGTCGGGAGTCTGCTCGTAAAACATCGCCTCCTCATCATCTCGTTCTCCCTGCTCAGCTCCTGCCCCGCCATCCGAAGGCGCGTGAGAGTTGGCTCGCCGGCGCACCCGAGGTCCACCGTCAACTTTGAAGAAGTTCGAGGCCGAAGCGTCGAAGTCGTCAAACGATCGAGTGATAAGTGCGGACCGGAGGAGAGCGTGGGAAGGGAAAGAGGGATCTGCGACCCCCGCAGCGAGGGCTGGCCCGATGTGGAGCGCGTTGACCAAATTCGAATAGTAGGTGATGATCGAGGTGCGTTCGGCAGGGGAGAAGGAGACGTTGTCCCGGACCTGGAGGCTGAGGCGAGTGATGAGGGCGTTCCGAGACTGAACAGTCCTTGGCGCCGAAATATACGTGATGAGGAGCTCGCAGACGACGCGCGTCTGAGAGAGCGAAGTTGGGAGGACGCCATCTGATTCGGGATTGAAGGGGATGTTGTTCATGGAGTGCGGAGGGATGGTTCGATGGTCCAGATCGAAGAGCTTGACAGTTCAAACAGAAAGTGGAAGTAGCTTTGGGTGCTTAGAAGCGTCAGAAGTGCTAGCAGA
>JASZXU010000306.1:0-25950 GCA_035521515.1 Phenoliferia sp. Uapishka_3 | reverse complement strand
GGATGAGGCGGGCGAGTGTGGATTGATGTGATGGTGAGAACTTGCTCGCGAATGTGGCCGGCTGTCCAGTGTCACTTCGCGATATCGATCAACAAGGGATTCGTAGCTTGAAGACCTTGCACTTTGAGGTCGGCTTGGGGATGGCGACTCGTATCCGAGGCTGATGATGGATGATCGCCGACTTGGCGTTCGCCGGACGTCGCCCGCTCCAGAAATAAAGGAGGGCGATTCCGCATAGTTTGCATCTGGAGATAGTACCAGCTGGTCGGATGAAAGACCGGGGAACATAGAAAAGTTGGTGGTGGGGAGAGAGCGGCTGTGGCGACGATGAGGTAGATCGCTCACGCCACCGAAGTTCTCAATGGCTGATGGGCCCCTTGCAATCGTGCTCTCAGCAGCGAGCGGCCTTCGAATACCGTCCTCCACTCCTTCATGATATTCCTCCATATTTGAGGTGCTCGCAAGCTGCTGTGATAAATCTGGTGTGGGGTACGCAGCGACAAAGTCCTCCAGTCTGTCAGGCAAACGTGACAGCGGCGGGTAGCTGTGTGCTGCCGACAATTGAGAGAAGGGGCGAATGTGTCGATCCGGTAGAAGCTGACTTGAGTCAGCTGAAAATACATCCGAGATCGTAAGTCGTCTAGGTTTTTGGCGAGTAATCGGCTTTGCGGGGCGAGGGGGTCGTTGAAGGGCTGGAGTCGGATTTGAGGACATAACTAAGTCCGGAGCCGGATGGACGGTGCTGCTGCTGCCCCCATTCCCTCGAATACTGTTTTGTTTGAGCTGCTGAAGATACGGCGCGCCTTCTTCAGGGGTGATCTTGAGAAAGCTTCGAGAGGAAGGTGACATGTGGCTCTTGAAATGCTGTGGAAGGTCCGTATGAGGTTCTTTGTAAGGCAATCAGGAGATTCTTGACAAACTTGTATCATGTTATCGCGACGAGTGAACTTAGCCAACTTAGTCAGGGCCGGAGAACGCTCTCAGGTGCGACCGAAATGGACACAACCCACCTCTCTCCAGCACCCGGGAAGCATGCACTGAAAGCTGCAAGTGAGGATTTGAGATTCACTCTTCATCCAGTAGTAACAGGTTTGGGAGTTCCCACTCTTTTTGGTCGGAGTGTAGACCTGTGGGATTTATCAGTGGGTGAGCGGAATGAGACGATTCGGTGAAAATGATTCAGAACCTACGAGTATGCCTTCCGAGATGACCAGTAGTCGTGAAGCTCTTGCCACACTCCTCACAGGTATGCATCCGCCTCGCTTGTTGCACCTCTGCTGAAACCTCATCGTCGCTCTGAGCGCTCCGAGTATCGCGGTGTGGTCGTCGATGTTGCGGTGGCTGAGTCGCGAAATTCTCACCGCTTAGCGTGTCGAATAAGCGAGAACTAGTCTCTAACTCAACTTTCACGCTCCTGCGTCTCCTCGGCTCCCCCCTCGTTCGGACGTCCGCGATATGCTTGTCCTCGAGAGTCGCTCGCGGACTACGAGTATTGCCATGGAAGCTTGCGGCGGCATCTTCGCTGGAAAAAGAGCGAAGGGAGAGTCGAGGGGAGTTGAAGAAATCTGAGGCGTTCGCAGGCTCGTTTGATGTGGCAGGGTCATCGTGCAGATTGGGTGCGGAGACGAATTCGAACGCGCTGGGCCCGGGACTGCCGTAGGGACTGAAGCGATGATGATGATCTGGTGCGCCGCTCATGGTCTGTATTTGGCAGTTGCAGGCGGAAAGAAATAGCAGGGAAGTGAAAGAGCAAAGGAAGACAACTCCACGGCTCCACTTTGGGTCATCGAGAGCTCGGTCCGCGCCAAATGCAACCACAACCCCTACCACCTTCGCCTCCTACTCCGCCTCACAACCGCTGTCAACCTTGTACGACGCTCATCCCGCTACACCACCTAAAGCCGCTGTTCCACGCCATTGCACCATCCACCTGGCGCGCGTCATGATGCTCCCGCTTGATCCTGCGGCGTCCGCCAAGGACCACCTCGCCGTACTTTCTCGGCTTAAGAACAGTCTCATCGGAAAGCGAGAACGGAAGCTTGAATTCTTGAGAAGTGGCCATGTCTCGAGGTGCGTCGACGACTCTTTCCTACCGAGTACGCCACTCAAGCTGATCATGCCAAGAGCAGTGTGTCGCAGCTCGTACAGACCACTGAGCTCAGCGAGGAAACTTGCAACATCTCGATCCAGGCAGTAGCCATCCTAGGTGCTCTTTCGCTCCGTACGTTGCCGACACCGCATCCGTATCAAGCATCAGCTGACCTCCCCACCTCCCGAGACAGCAACACCCGAGGCAATCTCAATCCTTCTCTCTGCCAACGTTCACGGCGTGCTCATCGCTGGCCTAACGAACCTTGCACATCAACTTGGGTTCGACAGCGGGCCTTTGATCGCACTTAGGTGCAAGCTTCTCGAGTCGTTGCTGCGAAGCCTCAAGACCCTTTACGTCGATATCGTTTTGGTGGTAGGGCCCCGAGCTTGGGGATGTTCTCTAATAGGCGCCAGTGTATCCGTAGACGAACGACGGGACGTGAAGCTTGAATGGGAGTCGGAGGCGGGCTTTTTGGGGAAGGGAAAGGCGAAGGAGACCGGTGTTTTGGAAGGCGTCGAAGGCGGCGGAACCATGCCGTTAGGGCTGATTCTAGGAGCACTAGCAGAAACAGCTCTCCGCGACATCTACGACATTCGGGAAGTTTTGCCAGCTGCATCGGGATCGACTGGCTACACTGCGGGGGCAACTTTCGAACCGACACCCATCCTCGCATTCCTCCTCCAACTCCTTCGCGAATGCTCTCACTCTGATGGGCCCTGGATTCCGAGCACACCTCTCGCATCGGAACCCAGCCGACTCCGATTAGCCGCTATGATCTGTACTTTTCTTTCCGGAACTATCCGCCTCCCTTATCAGCGAGCAGCCATTCTCGCTGATACCGAGGACGTTGTCGACGCTTTGCATCGGCTAATTGCCTACAGCAACGGAAAAGTAGACAAATACAGCTTTTGAACTCAAGTGCATGCTGAGCCGTCCTTCATCAGGTTCAAGAGGCCGCGCTCGATGCTTTGTCGGCGTTGTGTCGAGACAATCGTCAAACAGCAATTCGCATCAACACTACTGGATGTAGGTTATGACTCAGCTTTCCAATTATGGTTCAAAGCGTGCTCAAACCATTAGTTTCAGGGGACGCATCCCGTTTGGTCGACAATATTACCGATCTCACACAATCTACGACGCCTTCCCTCCGCCTTGCTGCCACCACTTGCCAGTGCATTCTCTACAAGACGCTCGTGGACGGGAAGGAATCATCAGACAGCCTCGTGGGAATGGCTGAGCCCCTGGTTGCAATTCTGCTGTCGCTCATGGAAAACGAGCCGGCATTGAGGGCCCAGGCTGCCTTCACCTTCGGTAAGTCAACGTCAAACGTCTTTCAGATGTGCCAGCTAAAGCGGCCTTACAATCAAGCACACCTCATTGCCGACAATCAAGTACTCCAAGACATGTCTATCAAGCTCAAGTGCCTAGAAACGATACGCCAGGTCCTTCACGCTCCTCCTCGGGTGGACCAGCCTTACCCATCGTCCTCCTCACTCGAAGAGGGTGCTCGCGTACAGGAGGTTCGTTGTTTTATCCCATGCGATATCTTCGGATACTCATGCTGTTCGAATTTTAGGGAGCTCTTCTATCACTCGCCGTTCTTACCGCCATCGTCGAAGGAACTCGACATCGTGTGCTCGCCGCCGGACTTGCCCCGACAGTCATCTTGCACCTCTCGCATTCATCGTCCAGCGTTCGAGCTGCTGCTTGTCACGTCCTTCGAGGACTCGCACGCTCCGTCAACGTCCTTCGAACGAGTCTGGTCGAAACTGGAGCGGCTGGACCAATATATCACTTATTGAGAGAAGATGAAGACTTAATCGTGCAGACTGTTGCGGCGGCAGCGGTATCGAACCTAGTGCTTGAGTTTTCTCCGATGCGCGATGTGAGTGCTCTCCTTCTGACCGGGGAAATAACGCTGACCTGGGTACACTCCACTCCGAGCAGACGTTGCTGGAGCAAGGCTGCATCAAGCGACTATGCGAACTCGCGAGATCTTCAAATCGGACGCTCAAAATCAATGCACTTTTTGCCTTGAAGAATGGTGAGCTGAAAACGTAGTGTAGTTCCGCGAGGCAAAGACTAACCTTCCCCACCTGGCAGCAACGTACGAGAGTCGAATAGACTGGAAACGAGCAACGCTTGACGAATTAGGCTGGCCGTATCTGAGCGAGTCAGTGCAACTCCCCCCTCAAAAGTTTGATCAGTCCTGACTCCTCGCGCCCTTCTAGATGTATTTCCGACCCCGCGGAAGAGGTGTCCGTCGAGGCGCTCGCGATCCTTCGAAATGTCACCTGCACCGTAAACGACGATCCGGTCTGCGGACTGATCGAAATGGGGGAGGATCGCATGCTTTCAATCCTCGAGACTCAGCTTCTTTCGACGTCAAGCAAGGTGCTCATGCAGGCCATCTACATTCTTGTCAACCTTGCGACGGCGGACGAAGTCGCAAAGCTTGCCATTGTCGCCAGGTTCACACTTCTGAAATCGCTCATGGCTCATCTCGTAAGTTTGTCTTCTGTTCTGGCGGTCTCCTGATTTCGCACCGCTAATTAAATCACCCTCAGGACCATCCGAACCCAGAGATTAGGGTCGCGGCCGTTTGGGTCATGATCAACTTGTCCTTCAGTGACACAAGCCTGCGTCATCGCAGGAAGCCTCTCGAAATCATTGCAAGATTGAGAGCGATGGGAGTGGAGCACAAATTGAGGGGTATGAGTGGCGACATGAGTCTGGACGTCAGGGAACGTGTGCGTGACGCTCTAGAGACGATGGCGACTGGGGGTTCCGGAGTAGTAGGGTACTAGAGTGCTGTTCTTAAAGGGCGAACTTATATTCTTTGAAAGGACACGTGGATACTGTTTCAATAGAAAGTCTTTGTCCATCAACAGCGGCTGAGTCTTGGCTGAGTGTCACCACGCGAGACAGCAGGCAAAAACGTTTCCGTCATAGTATGTATTGTTGAGTCCGGGTTTGACATTTTTACGCATAAACACTGCTGAACTTTAAACTACATGAAAATTCGAAGTAAACAGAACCCCAGACAGAGTGAAGCTTGAAGAGGAAGAGGCCAAGCGTGAAACCTCTGCGAAGTGCGCGCCTGTGAACCAGGGCCTCGCCGGCAAGGGTGGCGCGCCTCCGTCTCAGAACCAACATACGTCGTCGATTCCAGTAGCTGGACAGTATCCTCGCTCGTTTGGACAGTCCCACATCCCAGGGGACACATCAGCAGCACTCGACTGAGCGCCGCAATCATGGTGCGCCTCGCCTTCCGTCTCGTCACCGGGTCGCTCCTAATCTCGCGCCCTCTTGTTCATAGGGAGACAGCAGCTATGACTACCTCTTCAAGGTTTGCACCATAATCTATTTGAAGAGGAATTCGTTGCTCATCTTGTTTCCTTCAGGTCGTCCTTATTGGAGACTCTGGCGTCGGAAAGAGGTTAGTTCGAAGTTGCCCATACCGCAGCTCCCACTCCTGCTTACCTCTGCACTTCGTCTTCCTGCCAATAGTAACCGTACGTTTCGTCGGCCGTCTTGCACCTCGAGGATCATTGGCTGACTTCATCTACGACTCGCTTTTGTCACCACGGTCCCTCAGTCCTCTCTCGATTCACCCGCAACGAGTTCAACCTCGAATCAAAGTCGACCATTGGTGTCGAATTCGCCACCCGCTCAATCAGCGTAGACTCAAAGACTGTGAAGGCACAGATTTGGGACACTGGTAAGTCGGATTTCATGTAGCGCTGCGCTTATTTGGGGTGGAGTGTGCAGGGCGAGCTAGTGCTGGCGCGATTTTAGTGGGGCCTGGCTTGCGAAACTCGAAAGAGGCGAAGAGTCACGTAGGGACAGGAATATGGCGGGCTTGTTGACGGATTACAAGCGAGGGCAAAGGGACGAGGAATGTGTGGGGGGCGTCGCAGGATGCGTGACGACGAGGAGACGGAACAATATCATCTGGCCCAGAATACTGATTCTAGCGTTTCTTCTCGCAGCTGGACAAGAGCGATACCGTGCCATCACCTCTGCGTGAGCCCTCTCCCCATCTCGCAGTCCCGAATTGCACACTTATCCTCGTGCAACAATTCAGCTACTACCGTGGCGCCGTTGGAGCTCTTCTTGTCTACGACATCGCAAAGCACGCAACATACGTCAATGTCACACGTTGGCTTAAGGAGCTCCGAGACCACGCCGACTCAAACATCGTCATCATGCTCGTTGGAAACAAGAGCGATTTGAGGCACTTGAGGGCCGTGCCAACGGAGGAGGCCAAGGCCTTTAGTCAGGAGAACGGGCTCAGCTTGTACGTTGGAAGACTTGAAGGATCAAATGTGGACAGGAAGGAGGAACAAAGATTGACATGGTGCTCGTATTTGTCTGTTACAGCATCGAGACCTCGGCCTTGGACGCTTCAAACGTCGAGAACGCGTTCCAGAACATCCTTACTGGTGCGTTGCCATGACTGATAGATACTGTCGAATCGTTTCTGACCACCTTGTTTGGCGTTTCGTCTCGCAGAGATCTACCGAATCGTATCAAGCAAGGCGCTCGAGGCCGACCCAGAGCCCAACCGTCCAGGAGGAGGAGCACGTATTGACATCGTTCCCAGTCCAACTGACGGTGGCGCCGCGAGCGGTGGCAAGTGCTGTTAAGCGGCTAGGCGACTCGACGGTCGTTCATCCCCACCTACATACACTCTTCGCGTATTTCATCCCCCCACCTCCACCTATCATTGCAGCTCATACAGTGTCTCGGATTCCTCTGGTTGCGTCTACTTGGTCCTTCTATCAACAATGTTTACTTTAGTTTTGCCTCACTGTCGCAAATTCCTTGGGTTATGGCAGTGGCGTGAAGACGACGAGCAAGCTCACTACAGCACTCTCGTGTTCAATCTTCCGTCCAAAGTAAACTTTTATGCGTGTTCCACTCAGAATTGTAGGGTGCTTCTGTGGGGTGCTGACGTACGTTTGCGGACGTTGTCCCGCTGGAAAGCATTCGGCCGAGAAGCGACTCGCGCGCTCGAACGCGCCCCTTCCCTCACCTCTACATATCCTTCCCTCGAGAATTTTTTGCCTGCTTTACGGCATCCGACAAGACGACATGGTCTCAGGAACACTTGCTGCTCAGCCGGGCAAGGCGACGCCTTCCTGCAGCTCCGATCCGATCCTCCTTTCTCTGTTCGCTAATCGTGAGGGCTGAACTCTCTTGATGATGCTGCGCAAGCTGACGGTTCAAACCTCGAAGGCTTCATGTCAATCGCTGAGGTACGTTGGGATACCACCGCGCTTCTGCGCGTCGGCGAGTGCGGCGGAGCGATAACGATGGGCAATGCCAAGGGGACAAGACGGGAAGCTAACGATGGACTGATCTTTGCTCTGAAGGCAATGGGACGTGCACTCCAACAGACAAGTGTCAGCACCAACATTAAAGGTAATGTTGAACGCTTGACAGTCAAGCGTCGCGCGAGGGCTCACCCACCATGTCCCAGAGCGACTCGATTTCTCCTGTGCCATCTTTGCGCCCAATGGAGATCTTATTGCGAATGTGAGTGACTTTCCACTCGCATCGCGCGCCGACGATGAGCGAGCTGACACTCCTATCCGCCGATTTGATAGGCGCCCCACTTACCGGTGCATTTGTACGGTCTCTGCTCGCAAGTATACGATCAACCGGGACTGAATTCTTTGTTGACTTAGGGGGAGCATGAGCTTTGCCGTGCGGTACCAAATCAATCTCCTCAAGGGCGACATTAATGCTGGAGACGTTATCCTCTCAAATCATCCCGTGGCTGGAGGAAGTCACCTTCCCGACATCACTTGTATGGACTTTCAATGACCATTCCACTGTTAGCTTACTTTCGCCAAAACTCAGGTATCACACCGGTGTTCCAGGAGGGCAAAATTGTGTTCTTCACGGCTTCGCGCGGCCACCACGCTGACGTTGGAGGAATTTTACCGGGATCGTCAGTTTCCAGTCTCTTCTGTTCAAACAATCTTGGCTGACTGATTCCATTCACAGAATGCCACCGACTTCGAAGACGATATTCGAAGAGGGGGCACAAATAAAAAGTTTCAAAGTCGTTCGCGAAGGCGTATTTCAAAGAGATGAGCTTGTGCGATATCTTGTCGAAGAGCCGGCCAAATACGAGGGATGCTCTGGTACGAGGTGTCTTGGAGATGTAGAAAGTGACCTGCGAGCACAAATCGCGGCGAACAACAAGGTGTGTCAGTTTTGCTTCGCGGCCAAACTCGCCGTTACTGAAGGCGGTCTCGAAAACACTAGGGAGTTGGTCTCATCTATACCATGGTCGACGAGTACAGCCTGCAAACAGTGCAGGACTACATGCTCCACGTTCGTTTTTCAACTTGGATCTGTCGCGAGAACACGAAGTGAACAAATTATGGTGTTACGCCGCGCGCAGATCCGAGATAACGCCGAATTGGCCGTCCGCAACTTGCTCAGAGGAGTCGCAAAGACGCAAGGGACAACCGAACTTCACTCAGTCGACTACCTCGACGACGGAACGCCGATCGCCCTCCATGTGTCCATCGACGCGAAGAAGGGCAGTGCCGTGTTCGACTTCGAAGGGACCGGTGCCGAAATTTTTGGGTTCGCTTTGCTCAGGCCATCTCTACTTATGACTTGCTGACCACTCGTCCGTAATAGAAACTTGAACGCACCGGTCTCGGTCACGTACTCAGCAATCATCTACTGCCTCCGCGCAATGGTCGATCAGGATGTGAGTCATGAACGTCCGACGATTTTGCATCATTGCTTATGTTACGTCACAAATCTTTAGATCCCGCTGAATCAGGGCTGCCTAGTTCCGATTGAAGTCAAGCTACCGCCAGGCTGTTGTCTCGACCCATCCGAGACCGCTGCAGTTGTCGGTGGTAATGTCGTAAGTCTGCCCATTAATTGGTGCCAGTTGCACAGCTGAGGTCAGAACTACTTCTAGTGCACCTCCCAGCGAGTTACAGACGTCATCCTGAAGGCGTTTGATGCGGCGGCAGCAAGTCAAGGCGATTGTGAGCCCACTACTTACTCATGATACAGTGCTCTGTCCGTACTAAAGCACAAATGTGACCCACAGGCAACAATCGTAAGCGGAGAACTTGATTCCAGATGTAACCAGCCTCACTAATAAGTCAAAACTTACCCACCGATCGATAGTGACCTTTGGCACAGGCGGAAAGAATGAGAAAGGCGAGCATGTCAGTGGATTTGGATACTACGAAGTGCGTAGAAGTATTCTCAAAAAAGTGAGGCTAAGCTGACCGGTGCATGGTGTAGACAATAGCAGGTATGGGCCGAGTCTGAACTGTGTACATCACAACCGCACGGCGGCGAACTAACGCGCGGTAAAAAAAGGCGGTAGCGGTGCAGGGCCGACTTGGGAGGGGACATCTGGTGTGCATACGCACATGACGAATACACGTATGCTTTCGAAAGCTAGTCTCAAATTGGCTGAAAACTGACCTGCTCTGTCTCGAATCTTGCAGGTATCACTGATCCCGAGGTCCTCGAACGTCGCTACCCAACCATTCTTCACCAATTTTCTCTGCGCAAGGGTCAGTCTTGGGGTAGACTAGACCTCAGGTTCTCTTTAATACTGATCGAATGTTGCTTGAAGGCTCGGGGGGAAAAGGTTTGCATGACGGAGGCGACGGCGTGATACGGGTCAGTCCCCACCTTCATCTGCTTTTCGAAAGAAACGCCTGACTGAGCTTTCTACGTTCTATTCGACTCCAGGAAATCGAGTTCCTAGAGTGACTAAACACTTCATTCTTCCCGACAGCATGGGACAGCTGACACCCACTTCACAGACCCATCCAATGCTCGATCCTGTCGGAGAGACGAGTGTATCACCCCTACGGCCTTCATGGCGGCGGTGACGGAGCTTGCGGCCAAAATACGTGGATCAAGCAGCCTCGAGCAGCCGACGGGGACTTGTCCAAGTCTGGTGGCGCCCCGCGCAGAGTCAACCTTGGCGGCAAGGCGACGCTCCGAATGGGCAAGGGTGACCGAATCGTCATCTGCACACCTGGTGGTGGAGCTTGGGGTGCACCGGGAGGTGAAAAGAAGGTCAACGGCGTGAAGGAGTTGAAGCACGGGCGAGGTGATGCAAGAGGCGGAGGAGCGGACAGGGCAGCTGAACAACTGGGTGCGTGAGGTGGGCTAGGGAAGTCGAAGGAGGTCAGATCACAAGGTTTTCAGTACGCGAGGCTGTTCAAAGTAAACCTGGAACAATGTATATGATCTTTACAACAATTTCAGATGCGAAGTCACCTGGTTGATAATTCGGACTGGGGCAGGTCCGATTCCGAGCACAGTCGTGCTTCCCGCGGCTACTTGAGTCCTTCCACTGTTATACTGCTAGTCAGTGTCTTAAAAGGACTTAACGACAGAACTACTCCAACGTACGCATCTTGAATTGATCGCGCACAGAGGCCCAGCGACTTCGCCGTTGCTTGCAGCAGAAGTAGGTCGTCCTCCGAATCACATTGAACAGCGATCTTGGCTTGCCTAGCGTCAACAGATCAGTTTTCTTCTTTGAGTGAGATATTCGTAAAGAGAAAACGGACCCTGTTCGCTCCCAGTGGCGAACCAGCTACGTTGTGACAACAAAAGTTCAGCAGCCGAGGCGATCAAGTGTGCGTGCGAGCTATCTCACAGTGGGATTCGATTTAGTCAAAGCCTTGTAGCAAGCAAGAGTAGCATGTCTAGTGTATAATTTAGCCTTGAAAATGCAAAACAAACTCAGGGACAACAGCTCACCCGCATTGCGCTGCGATCTTGCCCTTGTTCATTTTGAGGTCGGTTCGAACGACGAGAACCTGTACGCCGCGTGTGATCAGATTTAGAATCTCGAGGCTACCAATACGAAGAACACACAAGCTTGCACGGTTCTGATCCCTCTGCCTTGACATTTGCAAGCTCATCATCTCCCAACTCAGACTCGGAATCGCCCTCGGAGCCCTCATCTTCTGACTCGGCGGCCGTGTTTGCTTCAATCCCCCTAGCTATTGACCTCTTCACTTGAGAGCCGGTCAATTCAAAGTCTATCACGACTCTGGTTCCGGGCGTACCGAGATTGGGAGTGTTGCTCCGACTCCGACGAACTATTGGCGAAAGGTAAGCTGCCATGGTGCACGGAAGACGCAGCACATGGGCTTACGTATCCAATGAGCCCCGAAGCAGCGGCGACGGCAGCACAGGTTGCCCAGAGAGGCGCTTGTTGTGAAGACATGGCGTGTTGCACGAAAGAACGCAAACGCTGCGTTTTGACCAAGTACGCAACTATTTGAGAAACTCTTTTATAAATTATTTCATGTAAGATGTTCACTGGCACCACGGTTGGAACCTATTCACCATCGCACCGCGAACTTCCTCGTCCCTTCCTCCGTCTCGTTCTTCTACACTAAAGGCTAAGCGTATCACCGTCTTCCTCCTCCTCTCCTGCGCTTCCGTACCACTCCACGGCGCTCCCTCCGGCCTGCCGCCAACACCGACTCTTATTCACTCCTCACCTTCGCCGAATGACTGAAGCGGCCCACTTGGCTGAGACTCCGTCTTTGTCGCACAATGGTGTCGCTCAGAGTCCTCTTGTGGCTCCTGCTCCCCCGTCGTCAGCGGGAGGGCTCACTCCGCCCGTGCGACCTTTGCCGAAGGTCACTTCGTCCGGCCAAGTTCTCACTGGTGGCTTCAACTCGGTATGCACACGCTTTCGCTTACCTTCTCTCTACCACCCAAGGCACCTCTGTGTTGATTCACGCCGAGTCACCGCGGCTACGATTTTAACGTTCTTTCCTTCCCTCCTCCAACTTCCTCCCTTCTTTCATTCTCTATGTAGTTCAAGGTCTACATCGGAAACTTGCCAGAAACAGCTACCCTAGCAGACCTTGAAGACTGCTTTGGTCAGCTTGGTCAGTGCACTTGCTCAATCAAAAGGGGATTCGGATTTGTTGTAAGTGCTCAGCGCTGCCCTCCCCTCTCCCCGGCGGATTGGTCTCATTGACCGAGCGGCCGGTGCACTTCGTTCCTTCCGATGCTTTCCAACTCACGGATCTTCGGCAAGCGTATCGCTCGACGGAGGGCCTTGCTTGTATAGATACATGAGGACAAAGGCAGCAAGCTGACTGGGCGATGCCGGTGATTAGGAATACAAGGAGCCGGAAGCAGCCGCGGAAGCTGTAGCCAAGTACCACGAAGGTGCGTTTAAGTTATAGACATATCCAAGTGACAATGAGGCTGATGTAGCGACCCCTCAGGTCACTTTCTTGGTGCACAAATCAAGGTCGAGCTCTCGCACGCACGTCTGCCTCCCCCAAAAGCTACTCCAGGTTCGTCCAGTCGGGAGTTCGCCGGTCGTCTGCAATCGTACTAAGGTCTAGGCGCCCACAAAGCAGAGGACGGCAAACCACGCGAACGAAACCCACCTGGGAGTGACAGACCATCTGATGCGCGCAAGCCGATGCATATAAATGGACCTCCTGGCGGTGAAAAACCTTTAGGCAAACCGTACGTTGAGAACGAGGTCTTTGGCACCGAATCACCACTGATTATGTGAATGACAGAAGGGGGCGCGGCTATGCTCCTCCACCATCTGACCGCGGCAACGGGGTTCCCCCTCCCGACTACCGTCGTGATGGGCCTCCCGCTGACAGGTACTCTGCTGGGCCTCCAGGGCCGCTTCCTAGAGACATGGCACCCTACGACAGGTATCGGGACGACTACAGGGATCCCCGCGGACCGCCACCGGCTCCTGCGTTCGATGCTCGCTATGAGAGAGATTTCGATAGAAACAGTTCTGGCTACGCTCCTCCTCCGCCTCCTTCTCGGGACTATCGCCCACCATCCTACGGCTATGGCCCGCCGCCATCTCTTGACCCTCGCGACCGACCTCCATTCGATCCTTACTACGACACGGCTCCTCCTCCACCTCGCAATGCCTCATCTTGGGGGCCGCCTCCGTCTTCACGAGGTGGTCCGATCCTTCCCGGTGCGCCTGGCCCTCAATACTCGAACAACGCTCCGCCCAGAGCAGGTCTCTATCCGCCGCTTGATGCCCCGCGAGATCCATACAACAACGATCGATTCGACTCTCGTCCTCCTCTTGCCTCATCTCTTGCTCCAAGTCCCTACAGCCAGTCAGGTCGACCTCCTTACTCCATGAATCCTCATGCGCCGCCATCCGGGTTTGAAGGGCCTGGTCACGATCGGTACGGTGCTGCTCCGCTTCCTCCTCGCGAGGACAGAAGATACAATCCGTATCCTCGCTCTCCACCTCGGAGCGAAGATCGTGGGAGCAACGGGAGGGCTGGGGACAGCATTTATGGTGGACGTTCCCCACAACATCGGTACTTTCCACCGATTTCTCTGCGTTTTTGCTAGCTACTGACGCAAACATATCTCTTCACAGCGGTGGACCTCCTTCTGAACGCCGTCGCTCACTTTCGCCTCGGCGTGGTGACTTTCGAGGCTCCCAAGACTTCGCATCATCTGCCGGTGGCTCCTCATACGGTGGCTACAACCCGCCATATATCGCCCGGTCTCCTCCTCGCCAATATCAAGATGAATACAATCCCAGACGATGATCACAAGGCGCCCAGTTCGCTGTCCACAATTGCGTGGACACTCCAGTTCGCCCACATGGCCACCCCAACTCTTGACCTTCTCCCCTGGGGAAACTTTACTACGTTGGTTGAAGTGTAGTAGTGTTAATTTCTCTTGGAATACTGAAAGTCACTCGGATTTCAAAATGAATGACACGTCTCTGTCTTATGAATTTGCAGGCCTGCGAAGTGTTCTGAAAACTTTCCTCCGGCGAGCTCCACAATAGACGCTCTTTGCACGTGCGTCCCCACAGCAGCCACATTCCAGATCTCCTCAAGTTCATCATCGGCGCACTTGCCCTCTCCGGTTTCCGAACTCGCCACCGAAACTTACGCTTCGCTCAGCCGACTTGCCGTTCCTTCCCTCAACCATCACCTTATACCGAGCACTCATTTCTCTCACCCACATCGAATCGGACTCGCTATCAGCGCCACATTCGCAATAGAACATGGCATTCGCATGCCCGACCTCGCCTTTCAACCCATTCTGGTCGCACCTGCCTCCCTCCACGTTTTTCTTCCCTGCGTCGTCATCATCAATGTACTCTCAGTCTCTTCCTTTACAATATAACTACCTCAACCAAACGGCGTTTCTTCATCAGCATCAGCAAGGTCAGGCGCGCGCGGTCATCACCTTGACCATTGCAACACTGACGCGCTCGTCTTCTTTCCTCGGTGAAAGAGGCTGGTAGAGAGCTCATTATTCGACCCAGGCCAGGTATCCATCATCTACGTCGGGACCCGTTGCATAAGTAAGCATCTGCCTTTCCCCCCAAGCGCGACGAAGCTCGACGCCTGACGTAGCTTTCAGCCCGACCCTCACCGCGAACGTCTACGTGCGTACACCTTGATCACGAATGTTTTCGTGGCTGAAGCTGCTATTGAATCTTCCAGGTACGACTTCTCCCTCAACACACCCGGGACAGCGACCTACTTTCTCTCGGCTCGCTGTTCGCACCGGTTGTCAGCGTGAAGGCACTCCTAGATCGAAACGCCCTCCCACGCGAGAGAGACACTACATATTACGACTCGAGAGAAAGCAGTATTCCGAGGCCACAGTCTTTGCTCTTTTCTGAGCCATCTTGTCGGGGGGTGGGCTTCATACTCTATCAATCTGTCGACGACGCTACCAAAGCTATAATCGGTCTCGTCAATCTGGGATTCGATGCTTCGTTTGCCAAGGTGAATAGTGAAGGCTGAAGAGAAATATCATCTGAGATTTGACTGATATTTCTTGCCCGAAGGAGTCTGTCGGCATGAAGTTGAAGCAGCTCGCCGACGTCAACTCGGCGAATCTGTATCTGTCGAACGTAAGTTTTCGACTTTTGAATGTATGTGTTTTGATCATCCTTGTCACTCCTTCCCAGATTCCTCAAAGTTACGGCGAAGAGGATTTGGAGCAGTTGTTCTTCCCCGCTTTAGTGAAGTCTGTCCGCCTTCTGAGGCACACCGCCGAGTTCGACGACGGCGCTCCAGGTCTTTCCCGTGGGGTGGGATTCGCTCGGTAAGTACCGAAATATCTGGCGCCGGGTGGCACTAAAAACCACGTTTTCCAGGCTCGGAGATCGCGAGTCTGCCGACGTTGCGATCGCGCGCTTAAAGGACGCCTTCCTGCCAGGAAGTACCCTACCTCTCAAGATTCGTTATGGTGAAAATTCTGCTCTACTCGCTTATGATGATTCGTTTTAACACTGGTAACTTATAGCCGACTCCCCTCAGCAACGGAACTTCAAAGCGACTCTCCCTGCCCGAACTTCGCCAGCTCGCCGACGCCACCTCGAGATCATGCAAAACTACTCTTTAGGCATGATCACTCCTCCGTTCGTCTCGCTCCTACCTTCGCGGAATATCCCAAGATCTGACGATCACTATTTTAGCATCTCTCCAACGTTCGGAAGGAGCACCTCGTCACAGTACTCAAGTGGAAGCACCGCGACCAGCGGAAGTCCTCGTCGACGCCCAACCTCTTCGCGCACTACTTTCACCCCGCCATCTTCGACTCGATCAGCACCTACCCCTCACACTTCGCCTACGAAGAAAGGATCGTCGGCGTACTCTCCCTCCGCTCATTCCAGCCACCCCAGCGTTGTGTTCCCTCCTACGCCGCCCCACTCGCCCATCAAACACCGCCCAACCATCGAACGCCTCTCTTACGGCACCTCTCCACAAACCCCTACCATTAAGCCCGTATCAGCCTTGGCCCTCAAGCCCACGATTATTCGACCCACTTGGAATCCCAACTCGAGGCGAAACTCTGCCGGACCCCTTCGCACGCGCTTCCGCATCCCGTACGAGGCTCTAATCGAAGAAGATATCGAAGAGCTCGAGATTGCGTGTGAATCTCTCGAGGAAATGATGTCTTCCTCGAAGCGCCTCACGGAGCCGAGGAAGAGCCTTCCTTGAAACGTCGCCGCATATTATTTTTGGGTATCTCATCGCTTGTCTTCCTCGTTCCTCCCCTACTTTCCCAGTTTGGCTTACGTACTCCACATTTTTAGTCCCCCTCGTAGTTGTTGCTCTTGTATATTCCAATCTGATACTACCCCGCTTTGACTCTTACTTGCTTGATCTCTTATCTGGGACCCTTTTGAATAATGAAACCTATTTTTCCTCAATTTGGGCAATATTGGAAAGCCACTGCCATGTACTAGCCGAACAGGACAAGAGAGCGCTTATGCAATCTCGATTGAAGAAGCTGTCGGGACTAGAAATCGTGAAACAGCTATTGGAAAGCGTCCGCACACGTGTAGTAGTAACCATCCAAATTACAACTTGAAACTGCTGCTCCAGAAACCCAGTTCAAAGCTCCTCCTCGGCCTCCGTAGCCGCCGGCTTCTTCCCAAAGAATTCTGCGAAATCGTACGCCTCCTCGACACCACCCTTCGCTCCAGAAACAACTCGAGAGCCTCTTGGCTTGCTCGGCATCTCAGCGTCCGAACCATGCTCCTTCTCAACCTCCATAACCTCAGCAGCCTTCTTAGCAGCCTTTTTCTTGTCCTTCTTCGCGGCCTTCTTGATGCTCTTGTTGGCTCCGATCGAAGCCTCCTCAGTAGCGATAGCCTTGGCGTTCACGGCAGCTGGGGTTGGTGTCGTAGTTCCACTTCCGGTAGGACCAAGAGCCTTGGACGCAAAGGAAACGGACTTTGACTTTTTGGAAGCGGGGGCAACGGAAACGACGGCAGAGGCGCCTGGTGCGGCACGCTTCTTTCCCTTCGCGGCCTTTGGTGCAGGGGGCGGGGGAGCGACGACCATGGCGGCGGCGACTTCCTCGTCCTCATCCATCTCGTTATCGTCATCTTCGAGAAGGTCGTCAACGTTGAGTCCATCGTCCTCGACATCGTCCATCTCCACTTCGAGATCACTTTCATCTTCCTCACCCATCGCCCAACCAACATTCGCGTCCTCTCCATCGTCCTCAATTCCGTCCATTCGGACTCCCTTGAGAGCGGAAGAAGCAGAGGCGTCACCGAATGCGATGGCGTCGGCCTCTCCGAAGAGACCTGCGAGGTCGAAAGCGGGTGCGTAGGATGAGAGGAGAGTGGCGCCACCGACGTCTTCTGAGGTCACGTTGGCGAGAAGTTGTTGCTGGCCGTTGATGGCGGAGGTGGAGGCGGCGGAGGAGGCAGTGGTAGTGGGAGCGGTGGTGTAGTATGGGATACGGCCGGAAACCCAGTCGCGGAGGATGGAGCGAGCGGTACCGTTGATGTCGGGAATTCCGCCCTGTTTATTGTTGTAGAGGTCAGAAAACGCTTGATTGAAGTGGAATAAGGAGGAAAACGTACCTTCTTCAGGCGACCCTTCCCACGAGCGACCTCGACAAGGAACTCGGTAACACCGTCGAAAGCCGGAATGTTGTAAAGCATCATGAGGTGCTCACGCTTGCATCGTTGCAAAATGAGCTCGACTGCAGTGATGATAGTCGTCAAAATCGGGCATGTGGAGCCACGGAAACGAAATCCAAAAACTCACTCGGTGCCTTCGGGTCGCGAACTTCTTCTGGCTTGACCATTCCTCTCAGAGCTCCCTCGGTCTCTCCCCTCGCCTCAACGACGACTCCCGGGCAATCGAGGACTCGCACTCCCTTCTCGAGCACAACTTCCTGAACCTCCTTGGTCCATCCAGGTGTAGGAGCAACGGAGCAAGCCTTGCTCCTCTTGAGTGTGTTGATCAAACTGCTCTTTCCGACATTGGGGTGTCCAATAAGACCGATGGTAAGACTCTGCTTCACCCGTGGCTCGGTGGAGTTTGCATTGGGTGCGCCAGAGTTACGGAATCCCTTGATGAGCTCCATGAGAGGCTTAGTGGAAGAACCGGAGGCGGAGTTGGGGGTGTGGAGGGAGGAGGCGGAGAGGTGAGTTCGCTGTTGTTGAGTCGAGGACTTGAAAGCGATAGTGGGGGCTTGGAGACGGAGGTGTGCGAGCCAAGCCTGGACGACTGGGGGAGGTACGAGGTCTGCGACAAGTAAAAGTGATCAGTGATCAGCAAATTGTTTGACGACCTGCGGCAACGGGTAAGAAGACTCACCAATCTTGTTCAAAACAAGGATGAGCTTCTTCCTTCCACCGTCCAAACTCCTGAGCTCCCTCTCAACGGCCCTACACCTCGTTCCAACGGGGTCGCGAGCGTCGAGGACCTCGATGAGAACATCACTCGCCTCGAGAACCTTGCGGAGACTCTTGGCGTGCAACTTGAGACTCGCATCAGCGACAAGAGCTTCACCTCCATTCTCAGCCATCTCCTCAGCCATCTCGTCCTCGAGACGCTGTGAGTCTGCGGCGAGAGCTTGTGCGAGAGCGGCGGTTGAGGCGAGGGTGGCACCGGTAGCGTTTCCAGCACGTTGGGCTTCACGACGGGCAATCTTCTCCTCCTCATCCTGTGCGTGAAAGTATGGTGAGCTGCTGGTAGCGCGGGTGGGGCTGGATTTTGCGTACGCGAATCTTCTCTGCGGCCTGCTCTGCAAGGATCTGGTCCTTGAAGGGGAAGCTGTTTGGGATTCCAATATCCTTTGGCTTGTCTTAACAAAGGTTCTGGGTCAGTATGGGCAGCAGATTGAGGGCTTAAACTGAACGTACTGCTCTTCCAAGTGACGTCCTTCTTTGCCTTCTTCGCTGCCTTGCGGTGCGATTCGCTGACCTTATGCTTGATCTTTGTGGCCATGTGGGTGGTTGTACGCCTGGAGGTCTTTTTTCTGATCTTGGGCATTGTGAAAGTAGTCGAGAGCTGATGTTAATGCGGGTGCAGCCAATCCTTGAACGCCGCTCTGGAAAACCCTTCAGCGACGGCTCTAAGCCACGGAAATCCGATCTGGGCCTACCTCCATTCGCCCCGCGGCAATAAATCTCGAGCAGACGACGAACAGCAACCACTCTCTAGCAGCTCTTTTCAAATCTATACCCGGCAGAAACCTTAAATCCGACAATGGGACGCGGTGGAGGTAAAGGCGGAGGCAACAGCCGGCAGCGTGACATGGACGACGATAAAGGAGGGCCTACAAAAGTGCAGCTGAAGGTAACGCCTCATTTCATGTCTTCCACTACGCCTGCTTATTCCTCTTCCTTACCAGGGACTCGCATGGAATAAGGACGCTGCCCAACCTGCTTTCCTAAGAAATGCTCTCTCAGCTCTCCAAGGACCCAAGAAAGCAGTTGAATGGGACGGCACCGGACGACCACCGATACCAGAGCGACCAGAGGGTGAAGAGGAGGAAGAGCGACAAGCCGAAGACAGCGAGGAGGATGAGTGGGATATGGGGCGCGGAGAGGAGGCGCCAGCAGTTGTCGTGCTCAAGGAAGGGAGACATTTGGATCGGGATGAGGTGGATCGTATGAGAGCTGAAGGTGAGCTGGCTACGAAGCTTTTGCGAGCGAACAATGAGCTGACATCTTGGATGAACAGCCAAGGCCTCAGCCTCAGCCGACCCACTCGCTTCATCCTCCGCACCAGCTCCAAAGGGAAAACAAGCAGCTTCCCTCACCTTTTCCTCTACGTCAGGAGTAAAACGAAAAGTCACGGATAACGATACGGCGGGCGAGTGGGACTCAGTTGTGAAGAGGTCGAAAGTGGACGGAGAGGCGAAGAAGGTGGCAGACGAGCAGAGCAAGGTTAATGCGGCTAAGGATAAGGCGAAGGAAGCGAAACGCAAAGTGAAAGAGAAGAAGGAGGCGAAAAAGAAAGTCGGAATGCTCAGCTTTGGGGATGATGAGTGATGGGTTGTGAGCCGCGGACATTTGTTGTGGTACGCTACTATTCCTCTCTTCAACTGGCACGCGCTGCGATTTGAAGGACTGACCTCTCGCATTTATCAGATATAGAAAACGTGTGCATCAGTTTGATTGTGTATTTCTCACCATTACATCACCAACAGCGAGGATTGGTATTGAGAGTGATTCTTCTACTATATACTATGCGATGACAGCAGCCAACGTCCATGATTGGAGGAAATTAAACGAGGGTATGAGAGGGTAAAAAGCACTGGGTATGGTAAGAGATGGACGTAGACCTCGGTGAGCCAATCCAGCTCTGCGCCTCCTACTCAAAAACGAACTAAAAAAACCTAGACGTCACCAGTAGTATACTCGCACTCAACAGCGCCGAAGAATACAAGCTTGATCGAGCCGCACTCGACGCCTTTACTGAGCCGGACGCCGAAGCGCTGGACGCTGTGGTCACAGCGGCAGCGGTGACTAGTTGATCAGTCCCTGTTGGCGTGACAAGTGTGACTGTCGCAGAATTCTTTCGAGAAGCTGGGATGGAGGTGGGAATGCCGGAGGATGAGTTGCGGGCTGACGTCGAATTGACGCTGGCGAGTGATCCGGTACCGATTTGGGAGGTGGCTTGGAACCAGGATACGCCCCAGATGTCGGGAATGGATCTGGAGAAATACAGTCAGGGTTCAGATCTCGAAGTCGTGGGTGAGAAAAGTCTTACTTGGGAATCCAGCCTTGAGATTTGAGAGTTGGGAAGTTTCGCACGAAGCCGCCGACCGAGTGCGACGTCAATTCATGCTCGAGGATGATCTGCAGCGAGACAAAAGCATCAGCAAAGCGGGTATTTTATCAAGTTGTGCGTAGACCTACCAATCCTGGCGACTTTGGGCCTTTGTAAAAAGCTTGAAGCTCCTTGTCGAGTCCAGCATCGTTCCCGGGGCCAGCTCCGACACACGAAGAGGACCCGGTTGTTGTGAGACACCTGACAGTTCGACAAAATCAGAATCTTCCTTTCATCACACAACAAGGGCCGTACATACCAGTCAAATGTATCCTGGTTCCAAATGACTGTTGTCAACCCGAACACTTCCTTCGCAATGGCGCGGACACGATTCTGTGGCGTCAATGATTAGTTGCAGACAATCAGAACTTGAGGGAGAGAGATTGAGCTTACGTCAACATCGCCATCTGGAGACAGCAGGGAGAATTGAAAGCCGTCAGCCTATCATTCCATGGCGCCTGCGAGGGCGAGGACGGAGTTTACGCACATGGGGGGCGCCAGAACGCGGGGACTTTGCCTGATTGATCCAGAATGATCTGTTGTGTCCATCCGATCTCTCCGAGAACTTGCATGTCGGTCATCGAGGTCATGTATGGGTGGCTAGTTCATCGTGGTATAAGTCAGTGAAGCCGTTCTTGCATATTCGGAAAATATTGGGCAAACCAACCTCCAGGTGTCTGTTCAAGATGAGACTTTATGAACATGTTCTCGGGTAAAGTAAGCTGGAAGGGTACTTACGGACAGCTATCTGACCTCCAGTCGTAATGGCTTGCTGGAAAATTGAGGGGTTGTCAAGAATTCTTGAGCCGATCACTATTTTGACAAGAAGGTAAGTTGTGTGATTCATCAAAAGGAAGTGATTTCATTTTACTGAAGTGCATTGCTGTTTGATCTGGGGTATTAAGGGACTTTAGCTGTCGACTCTCGCTGACGACCGAGGGCACTTCGCAACGCACTTTGAGACGCAAGATATTGATACAGCACTGGGGAGGCAAGCTGTGGTCCATCATCAAAGCTGATTCCGACACTACGAGTTTTTAATGTCAAATCTTGGGAGTCAATCCAGGTGTGAGGATGACTTACATCCCCGTCGGCGCGTCGACAACGTCAGCCGCTCCGTAGCAATGCGAGACGGTCCACGAGCACGCTCCAGAGGATCCTGTGCTGACTCCAGTGGGATATGTCGGGTTTCCATTCACGAGACTCGAAGGTGCGAAACTGATCAAAACAACGCCGGTCAGACACGGGCATGCTTGAACGCGATTACCTCCGCAAGTCACCTTGGGATGAGACCTTTCGCCTTCGCGGCGTTGTAAGTTGTCACCCAAGCGGCCTTTGGTGTTGGACCCGAAACGTCTGGTGTTGGATATGCTGTTGTGAAGTATTGCATTGAGATCAGCAGTGAAGACTTGGAAAAAGGGTCCGCGGAGATAGACCGACTTTGTTGACGCTTCGCGACGGAGGCGCCAGATGCGAAGGCGAGAAGTGGAGCCACGAAAAGAAGAGTGTTGGGAGATCGCATTCTTGATGGTGCGGAGAGATGAAGGGTAGGAAAACGAAGGAGTGAGAAAGAAGTTGTGAAGGCCGAGAGAAAGAGCGGAAGAGAGAGAGGGACTGTGCTAGGGTTTCGCTGCCAAGAGATCGTCGCGACGTCCAGCGGTGTGGCGAGGTTCGGCGGTGGTCGCTCAGCTGGCTTGCCCTTTCAAGTACTTCCTATGGAAGGATTGTGGAACGAAAGATTGAAAGTGGAGACTGGAAGGTGAAGGCAAGAGACGAAAAGTTGTTGGGTAGCGCGGACTCCAAATGTTGATACCGAAGTGCCGGGTCGTCGTGGCGATTGCGGAAAATCCGTGCCGCCAGCTGGCATTGTGACCGACTTGGATTGATTTGGACCGACGTTTCCCGAAGGCGCTTCTATTAGCTTTTCTGAATCTATTTGCAGAGGAGACTTGGAAGCCAAGGAATGAAACATGCGCGGGCGGTGCACTTGACTCTGGACATCACGCTCTGCCGCTCGTGCCGCCTACTGACTCAAACTTTTGCTTTGGACGCTGCAGAACTTACAGTAAGAAAGCGAATCCAACACGAGCTTTTGGAAAACAGGTTTAGCACTTTCATTGAGTAAGAAAACAAAACGATGAAGGGTCAGGGGCTCGATATGGCGTGGTGAAGCTCAGGTTTAGGCCCAAGTCGAGCGTGAGTTCTGCACGTAGTTCCGTTCCACCAGCTGCCAAGGCCAGCGTCAACGGAGTCGGCACCTCGCACCGCACGCCGTGACCCACCACCGTTTCATTTAGCACCATGTCCGCCGAGAAAGCAAAGCTGGCGGCGCTGGAGAAGAAGCGCAAGGCGATGCTCGTACGTTGTCGCCAGGTCACCCCGAGCAATGTAACTCACTCGCTTCAGTCAAACAGGAGAGTTTCGCAGCCCAAAAGTCGGACCTCATTGCGGAGACAGCGCGTAACAGAACAGGTGAGTCATCGTCTGAAACTATCTGTGGTCAAAGAGCGCGCCGTGGCTGACGCTCTGTTCCCCTCCTGTCCTACCGCCACTACCCCACCACACAACCGCCTTCGCGCCATGATTCGGCATGGTGGATAAATAGGAAGTGATCGATTTACTTCAAAAACTGATGGAGTCGAGGACTCGCTCAAGCGCTCGACTTATGGACTCGTGCAGCTAAGGTATGTTATCACGCCCAGGGTATGAATGCACTCTATACTCAACTCTTAACACTGCGTACAGTGACTTCAAAGAAACACGTGAGAAGCTTGAGGAGGCAGCTCGAAGAGAAGCAGCAGGGGCGAGTGAGCTCAAGTGAGTCCAACCTCCACCGGAAGCTTCGCGGACTCCGACTGATGGACGGTGGAGGTACTCGCAGAGGTGAAGAAAAGAAGAAAAAGAAGAAGAAGAAGGATGGCAAGGTCAAACTTTCCTTCGCCATGGATGATGAGAACGACGAGGAGGGTTCGGACTCGAGAGCTTCTGTCAGTCGCAAGGTCTCCGAGTCAGCCGAAGGAACTCCAACAGGAGATGACGATGGTGAGCTCATTCCTAGTTTCCCAACGAATGCCTCTCACGTATTTTGCGATAGATCGACCGTCAAAAAAGGCCAAGCTCGGAAAGAACCCAGCTGTCGACACCTATTTCCTACCGGACCGCGAGCGTGAGGAGGCGGAGCGCAAGGAGCGCGATGCTTTACGAACGCAGTGGCTACAAATGCAGGAAGATATGAAGAAAGAAGACATTGAAATCACCTACAGTTATTGGGATGGAAATGGCCACCGCAAAGTTGTCACTGTGCGTTCGACATCCTTTCTGCTTTTTCGAGGTGCTGATGTCGTGGCGCGAGCAGTGCACAAAGGGCGACACTATCGCGATGTTTCTGGAGAAATGTCGACAGCAGTTCCCCGAGTTGCGATCCGTTTCGGTCGACAACTTGATGTACATCAAGGAGGATCTCATCATTCCTCACGTAAGTCGCTGCACTGCTGTACGTCTTCCAGTGCGCAAGATTTAACGTACTTCCACACTCAGCATTACACTTTTTGTTTGTCCTTCTGGCCTTGTCCTAATACTCGAGCTCTCGACTAACCAGTCCGCCGCAGACGACTTTATCATCAACAAATATCGTGGCAAATCTGGTCCGATGTTTAACTTCGACGTTCACGACGATGTTCGACTCATCGCGGACGCCACCATCGAGAAGGACGAAGTGCGTGATCATTTTTTTGGGCGGTCTTCTCACGCGACGCAACGCGAAGCTGATTACGGCACACACCTTCTTGCAGTCGCATGCCGGCAAAGTCGTGGAGAGAAGCTGGTACAACCGGTCGAAACGTGGGATAAATTTCGTAATTCCGTATGACGAAGCTCTTGCTGACTTCTTCTTCTGCGACTACAGATATTTTCCCTGCAAGTCGGTGGGAGGTCTTCAATCCTGACGTAGCTCGCACCAAGTACTCCATTAGAGGAGATTGACGAGAGGTTAAATTCAATCGTTACAGTCTCATACAACCCTTTTGTGCTGCCAGCAAATCGACACGTCGAGCTCACCTTCCACCGCCCCACATTCTTCGCCCAACGCCGCTTCGGGCCAAAATGACAATCTCGCATGTGGAGACGCTCAGTTGGCTCAGACGCTGGTAATTGCTACGTGGCTCGGGGACGCCGGACGGACAGCTATGATCCTGTGATGATCTCTCCTGCCCATCACTCACCAAAGGTTCTAAACTTTGCTGAAGAAAATTTCCAGCGGTGCGAGAGGTGTCGGACTCGGAGGCGAGCGCTCAGCGGATGACTCCTCGAAAGCTCTTTCCATTGAGGACCTCTGTGAAGTGAGTGATTTTGTTCCATTATTTGTATGGCAGACTTCACAGGAAAAAGTAATGCATTCTTCAGGGCTGTCAGGACATAATATGACACAAGAACGACCGGACGGAATCACTTACTTACGCTATACAGAGTGCGTTGACGAGCTCAGTTGCAGTGGACTCGTTTGCAGCTGAAGTCTCTTCCTGCTTAGTATTGGTACCTACATCCATTTTTACGTCTCCAACTCGCAGCGGGATCAATCTTTGAAAGAGCACAACTATCTGTTGGGGCTACTGGCCGTGTCGAGCTCCAGCTCTTCCCCTTATTTGTGTTGGGATGGTGCCCTGCTACCCTTGTGGATGACGTCGTTCTTAAGTGCTTCACCGAGATGCGTGGTCTTTCTTTACTGAGATGATTACTACTAGTTAATTGCTGTTGCAGATTCAATATATTAGCGAAAGTCGACGGGCGTGACGCGACGCGACCACGGCTGCCGTAAGCACTTCAGTCTTCTACTAAGCCGATTGTGTGTTTATTTGGCCTCTACTCCTCACAGTCTTGTGACTGCCAGGGGTCACAACATACTCTTTGAGTCTGGCAGAGTAAGTATGGCCTAACGAGTGACGCGATGTCATTCAGATGGCGAGACAGGGGAAGCTTAGCAGCCACCTCTCCCGGGAGCTGTCCACCTAACCAGATCCGTGTGCTGGGCATCCAAGAGCTTATCTATTCGAGTATTCTCTCCTTTTGTGATTGGAGAATGATTAGGAGACCAGTGACTCAAACTGACAAGTCTGGAGACAGGGACGACGTCGAAGTCGACCGTGCGAAGATCCTAACCACGGCACCTCTGACAGTAGAATCCAGCATTAAACGAAGTGCAGAAAAGGGAAAAATCTGGCACTTGACGAAGAGAAACCTCCCTGCTTGCGCGCGGTGCAAGCA